>JANSTV010055780.1:0-12971 GCA_027564135.1 Lestremia cinerea | reverse complement strand
GCCAGAAGACGGTGCCAGAGATTAACGATGTTGAATTCAATGTGATAAAAGTGAATGCTTGCGATTCCGACGCAGTACTGTTCAGGGACCGAGCTCATCCTGGATTTTATCCGAATTATTGAAATGCCATCGACGGGGACAGTTCTCGATAGACATTCAATTGCATTTTACCGTTTATTTGGGATGTCAGGTGTGCAAGCTGTTTCCGTTACTCGAAGATTTCCCGTTATGCACAACCGTTTGACACTTTGCCGTTTCATTTTCCATTCTCGTTGAGACTCCACTGTCAAACTGACCATAATTCATTCGTCGCATTCTTCGACCAGTGGTTTTTTGGCCGAAGCAAAGAAAATTCTAAACAAATTTTCAAAGTTTTTCCGTTTTTCCTTTTTTCCATCAAAATGAAAAATGTCATGTCGAAAATTGGTCAAGCATGAAATTTTCCGGTGGAAAACTCGTTTGAATGCATTTCAGTGGTTCGATGAGGATGAGCCAGCACATTCGTCGGTTGATGTTTTTGCGGGGTTGGACACGAAGCTTTGTAGGCCACCGGCGTCCCAGCGCGGACGAGAACTGAAGCTGAAGGCGTGCTGAAATTTTCATTCGAGCTTCTGTTTTGGCTCTGAATGCGAAATTGGTACTTCGGAGCTGCCAGAGTCGTTGCAGCCATTTTGAGCAAATGAAGATGTCTCGGATTCATCGTCACAACGAGCGCGTCGCACAAACAGCAGCTTCCACTGGCTTATCTACTGGACAACAGACGGTGTCTTATGGAATCCATTTCTTTAATAGAATTTTAGATGAGTTTCATTGTGTTGGCCCGGCGAAATGAGCGAAACTCGAACGAATTAAACGAAATAAACACGCGTCTGTGCTGAGTTGTGGAATGCAGCGTGCATTGATTGCAATTTGATGAAAGAGCTGAAATTATTTTAAATTGGCCGCAATAACAATGAACAACGAACAATGAAGAATAACAGCGAAATGAGCGGCCATTAGACAAATGATTCGTTAAGGAAAACGCTCATTTGCGTCGGACGGAGAATTGTGCCGGTGGTAAATTAAGACTTGAAGTTTTTTGTGCGGCAAGAAAATGCCACAGAGACTCGTTAATCGTTTTGAAAATGTGCGTTTGTGGTTGAATTCGTTGCTCGTTGCTTTCGTTTCCCGGTTTCAGCGGTTCAAAGACAAACACTGCTGCGGTTTTTGAGGAAAAATCGACGAGTTCCCGCAATTAGAGTGAAAACGAAATTATGCGAAAGTTTGTCGGGCTCGAGGTTTAAGCGAGCTTTCGTTTGCGGCAAACACCCACCGACGATGACATATTCGCCGTGATTCGCTAATTGTGGGAGCGGGTCTTGGAATAACTCAAGTGAACATTTCGTGTGTGTTTGGGAAAGTTCAAAGACAAACCGAAATCTTTTTCCGGTTTGATGTGGAGACGCTCTCGAGGGATCTGTTGAACTCTCCATCGCCTCGAATCTTCTCACCCTGATTCGCCCCTCGAGTCCCAACGCCAGTGTGTGCCCATGTCCGATTAGTATTATCATCGGTTTCACCGATCGTTTTCACAAAATATTTTATTCGAAAATTATTCAAGTCGTCTTGCTTACGATGCTCGAACCGAATGCAAGAAGAATAGACTGAGAGAAAAACGAAAGAATCGAACGGAAAAAAGCATCAAGAAAACCCCCGACCGAATGATAACATAAAATAAACGTTTTCATTTCCATCGAACTGTGTGGCTCTTGCCATCGCCGTTTATAGACAAACTCTGGAATGTTTCAGAGATGTTTGTCGCTTTTCGGGTGAGTCTGTGTGGGAGTGTGTGTGTGAGTGTGTGAGTATAGGTCGTTCGATCGGTGTGTGCGCCTGGAATGGGCTTTGATAAAGAAAAGATGAATACGTTGACTATGAATATCGCATATTATTTATTTATTTATAAGATAAAGGCACGAATTGGAATATTGACGCAACGGCAGAACGGTCACAGTGGGGGCGGGGGGACGGCCAGTCATGATATTTATCTTTGTATTATTCTGATGAATATCTCGTTGACCGGAAATTCTTAATAAGGTGCTGGCTGCCCTCGGTGCCGAGGACCGTTCGCTTCGATGGCATAAATCAAATGCGCCATAGCATTTTCGGATCGATGAAATCGTTCATTTCGAATATTTTATGCATTCGAGCTGAGGGAACAAAGGTCGCTCCGGTAGGTGCGAACGGAGTGAGCGATGTGATTTCGGTCGGCAAAAAAAACTATCAGCGGCTCTCTCGGAGGTGGATCGGGACAGTCGGGGTCGGTTTGAACAGCCCACATTGCGGAACCGACCAAAAAATCTGTTCGTAATCAACATCACCACCAATTTTAGGCTGTCAAAACTGAAAAGGAGATTCTCAAACAGAACAAAAATGGTAAAATGTGTGATTTCGTTGATTAACGACAGACCAGCATAATATCAGTGCGAAATTGAATCATCATTCACAACATTGTGGGGCCGGAGTTTAACGTTTTCTCTCGTGTGGACCACCCCCCAACCCTCATCTCCTCTTCCTCTCTCTCGTTGTCTCTCTCTCCTCGCGCCAATCCCGTTTCGATGAACATTCAACGTGTTTCCCTGACACTCTGCGGCTGCTGATGCTGGTGGCGCACATAAAAATGCTTTACGAATCAAACATAAAATATTTGAAATATCTGCGATATTCTATTCGAATGATGGCCGTTTTATGTTCGTCATTTGAATAAAACCATTCGCGTGATGACCTGAAAAACGAAGAAGAAAAAATCTGTGGGGACAAAATGCATGCATGCATAATGGACGACATTGTTTCTGCATGGCATAAATCGTTCGTAGTTGTTGCTGGTGCCGGTCGGTGGCACTGAGTCCCTTCGAAGAACTCAACTCCGTTGGCCAGAAGGCGTTTGGATGAATTCCAAATACCCTGAAAGCTCTTCCACTCCCCAGTGAGGCTGCACATGCACCCGAAATCACTTTCATCGTCGTCAATAAGGGTTCCATTGAACCGCACCCACGCCCATTGCTTTGCTTGAGGCTTTGAAGGCAAATTCGTAGAAATCTTCAAATTGAATTGCGTCTCTTAAAATCGACACGCTCTCTCGAAGACTCAATTGAACATGACACATCGTCGTCATTTGAATAGAAAATATTTTCAGTCTTTTCGTTGAGTAAACAAATTGCGATGGAATTGCGACGACGACGACGTTCTGAATGACTACGTCAACCGACGACGACAATTTCAAATCAAATAATGACACAGAGACAAGTTAAATGAACAGTATATGAAGAGTTAATCTGCGTTCCATTCATGTTAATTCAGATGAATTTCCTGCTTCCAGCAAACGATATCGCAAATAATGAGCGTGTAATCGAAAATCACGCGAAAATGATGGCGCATTATTCAGTGTTTTATTCTCCGAGAAATGTTGAAAAGCGAAAATTATTCAAGATAACAATTTCAGTTTTGGGTGCTTGACAGTTTTTCCTCCATTTCGCCTCAGAAGTACAACGACAATCAAGATGACGGCGAAGACGACGACAGAAAGACAAAACGAAAGAGGTTTCGTTGGGAAATTGCGAGAGGAGATTGCCTCGCTTCTGTTCTGTTTCCACAATCAATCATCATTCCGCTCAACCGTGAATCGTTCCACTCGATTGCGACCGGTGCTCCGTTCTCCAAACGATTAACAGAACAATCATAAATAGTCGATTTCATCAGAATCGCTTCCCCGACTGCTACTCGCCAAACTTCATAAAATCCACCAATTGACTCCGGCGTTTGTCAATTCCCATCGAGTCGCGCAAAGTTCACCGACAAACTCCAGATGTGCAAGTGCTGATAAATCGTCAATGTTATCAATGAGATTTATCGGATTTATCATATTCGATATTGATTTTGAGCAAAGTGAGAAAAACGCCAAAGGCAAAATCCATTCCGCGCACTCACACCAGAGCACCCATTGTGTCAATTCGATGTGAGACACGTTTTGTTCCTCTTCTTTTTCCAAATATTTAACTCATCAAAATATTCAATATTCAAATCATTCGAGCAATGCATTTATGAATGATGAGTGGAGCATACATCTGCCAACGGCACACGCACACGAAATCTTATCCTCATGCCGGAGCACAGCCGGAGCCCTCTGCCAATCGGCAAATACCTCTCGTAAATAGCATGCAATTCAATTTCACAACGTTCTTCCCGTCGATGAGACAACAATCCGAAAAACGGCAAATAAATAATGTAACTGCCTCAAAGTGTCTCCTCCGATAGCGTTGCGTGCGTTGAAGAGCTCGACGATCTCGACGAGCTGCTTGCGAGTGGGACGCATCTGAACTGAAAATTGATTTCTTGCGAAGAGAAATCTTCACGATTTGTCACATTCCATTGAACATCATTCGATCATAAAGGTTCATTAGATATTCCTTTTATTATCCGCCCCCACTTCGCCCCGCCAAAGCATTCAACCCTCACCTTCACAGCCTTCGATTAAATATTTATTACAATTTCGAATATCAAATCGAATCGAAGTCGTTTCGACAAACATGCGTCGTTTTGTTGCGAGCAAGCCTTCAACACACGATCTCCCGATGCGACGAAGACACCCCGGATCGTGTCTTAGTGGGAATCAACCTGATTATTCTAATCTTTTCGTCGGATCCGAAAGCCAACAAAAGTCATTCCGGGCTGAATTTCACCTCAAAATGTTGGTCGACATTTCGAAAAACGGTATTTATGCAAACGTAAAATACTAATTGATATTAAATTACATTCGACGAACATGCGACCGAGCTATTTGCCAGTGCTCATTGTTGCTTCAAATGGAAATGGTTGCGTTTTGGGAAAATGAGTCACCGAACGGCAATGCCACTGGGCGATAACTGGCTGAATATGGAAAACAGGCGAGGGAGAGAAGAGTAACGGTGCTTCTGGGAGGGTTTGGGAGGGGTCGAGAGCTTGGTGTAGTTCAAGTGGAAGGGTCTCCGATGAGCTTCTCTTTGAAATCCCCGAGAAATTGCAAGGTGACCGTGCCTCTCCACAGGAGCTTCCGCTTGAAAGGTCAGCCAAGCACCATCTGAGTCTCGACTGTCCGATTCCTCCTCCGGTGCTCTTCCCTGTTCTCCATGAATCTCCACCGAAAATTTGCTCTTTGCGGTGAATGGTCTCGCCCCCGCACGCCGAAACCGTTGTTGGTTCAATTCAGAGCGCCCAACACAGGCGATAGTCGGGGATAGCTGGGATGTCTATTAAGTGAAATTTTAAACAAATAAAACTTTACGATGATCGTTAGCATAAAATTGGCATAACATTTGTTGGATTCTAAGGAGAATTGTAAATATTATGGTCGCCATTGCTGTTGTTTGCTTTTTTTCGGGGCGAAATGAAAGAATTACACAAAAGGCATTGTCTTGTGAATGATGATGGCATCATGATGTCGATAGGCTTATGTAGTTTGTTGTCGTTTTGTGTCATCAGTGATGGGGGCTGTTGATGTTGTCACCGAGAGAGAGAGAGGGAGAGAGAGAGATATGGAAGACACCGACGACAACAAGAATAAACATTTTAATGCTGGAAATGATAAACACTTTGTGCTCGAGCGTTTATGTCGTTTAATTGCATCGCGCGACTTTGGCTGGGACGTTTCCAGAGCGTCCGTTTTATGGCCACACTCAAGCATCGTACTGGATTTTTGATGTGACTTTAATTCAGGCCCGATGCGGTTGCGGTATCAAGTGGTTTTGATACGTTTTCTTTCGATGGGACTCGGCCAGTGATTACGGTCGTGATTCCGAGAGCTTGACGCTCAATCGCTTTTGTTTGGTTTGTTGAAGCGATTTTGAATCCCGCAGAAGATTCAACATAGCCCGGCTAAACCACTCGTGCAAATATGCTGAGGAAGCCGACACGACTGGCGGAGGAGGGAGTTTCAAGTGAATCGAAGATGATTCAAACAATCGACCCCAATTAGGGGAGATACCTTGGATGACTTTCCAAGGTGATAAATTGTTGAAGAAGCAACCGGCTCGCCTGTCAGTTCCGCCCGTGTTGGTGGATAGTCCGCCGATGGTGGAATCATCATTTCAAAGGAATAATAATCCTCTGGGGATCTTATTATCGAAAAGCATCGCAACTCACATCGGGGATGATGCATTGACGGTATCGGAAGCGTTCGACTTTTGCGGCAAAGGTGTTATGACGAGCCAACCAAATAACGGTCGGCATTCATCTGTCGATCTTGAAATGCTATTCGAATCGAGTATGCACCGCAATGGCAATAATTTTCCCGTTAAATTGGATTAGCTCGATGCATACGTCTGTCAATGGGGTAGCATTTGACTCAGAGCGTTCGTGTTCTCAACACACCTTCCATCCGGTGGAGATGGAGGGACGAACGGGGTTATCGACTGGTGAACACCAATGCTCCATCCAACATTCGATGCCAATTCACTTGGTCGATATGATGTTATTATGCAGAGTATCGCTGCGGGCTGCTATTCCGATTCTGGGTTTATTTGTCGACAACCGAATGGATCACACAGCATTTTCCGCCTTTTGCCATTCATCTCGCCGCTACAGAATGCCACGGCACGGTAGACAGACGAAACGAACCAACCATCGAATTATTTATCGAATCGAATATCGATGAGTGTCAGCAACACTATCAGCATTGCTGCTGTAACATGCTGTTGATTGGTTCGATCGATGATTTTGATTGCCGGAGGGTATCCAGTTTATGATTTCCCTGCTCCGGCTGTTGGTGTTGTTGTTGTCATCGTTCGACGAACATCGCAGTTTTTCCACACATTTCTTTGCATTTGAGTGAATGCTGATGTTGTCATTAGCAATCTACAACGTCATTCATCCCATTCAATGCAGTTAATTGACATTCATTTCATTCTGTTTTCAATCCGCTTACGAAGTGCACGATATGCTGCAAATTCCACCTTGAAAATGTTCATGCTAAATTTATCATCGTTTGCCGTCATTTCATGTCAGCAGTGTGTTTTTGGTGAAAGAGCCCCGTCAGCAGAGCCACCGGATCGTCGATTCGTCTCACCAATCGGTTCCCAGTTGAAAATTTTCTTGAAAAATTTTCTCGAAATTTTGGCCATTGGCCATCAAATCGGTGAATTCAACTCTGCGACGAGCTATTCAACACACGAACATTCGCGACAAAGTGGTTCACATTCGAAAGCGGGCCGATGGCTGGCGACCGATTAGTTTGATCGAAATAGTCTTGCGACTTGGACGATTCACTGTTGTGCACTGAACGGGACTCGCAGCGCGCAATCGCCCGAACCACACAAGCAAAAAACAATTTCGAAAACGAAAGAACCACCAACGAATTGACGAGAAAAATTTGCTGAAAATTTTTTCATTTTTGTTGAAAAAATCGTTTTTTTTTTTTTTGGTGAAAACAACAAAGTGGAATAAAAAAAATGTTCAAAAAAATCGTTTCCGAACTGAGCACTGTTGCCAAAAATGTGAACCATGTAAATATTCCGATTGATTTAACGATTTTCGATTTTCGATTTTCGATTTCTCACTGCGTTCGGTCGTGCCGTCCTCCGCAACTCCGGTCGATCAAACTGCACGAAAATTACCCGTTCATTTTTCCCACAATTTTTTCGCCCATTTCCAACTTTTTTTCGTCTATTCGATTTGTTTTTGACGGTTTTCCTTCGCCCATTCTCCTTTCAGACAACGACGACGACGACGACTGCAAAAAATTATGCAACTCAAGCAACATTCGATGTGAAAGTAAGTAATGGCGAACGTTGTAAGAAATAGACGACAATGGCATGTGACGTTGCTTGCGCAAAATGGTCGTCGTGATGGTCGCCGTTTGGCGTCGCGACCCCCGCACACGCCGTCTTGTTGATGTCTTCGTCTATTTAAAGTCTTCTTTTGCATAATAATCGCCGCAACGAAACGATGTGTTGGTGTTGAGAAACGATTTCGAAATAGAAACGCTTACATGAACGAGCGTCGCTGTAAGTGAATTGTGTGTGTTGCGGTTCG
The DNA here is from genome assembly GCA_027564135.1 of Lestremia cinerea. NCBI lineage: Eukaryota > Metazoa > Arthropoda > Insecta > Diptera > Cecidomyiidae > Lestremia > Lestremia cinerea. The sequence goes on along the minus strand of JANSTV010055780.1, from coordinate 4,928 downwards.
TTGTTTTGTAGCGTTCGCGACGCGGCACAGCACGGCACGGTTGTTGATAAAATGTGATTGTTTTTCGGTCGTTTTTTTTACCCGAAAAAAAAAAAAAAATTTCCGCCGTTGCGGTTTTTCATCCGTCGGATGTTTTCGTTCACCCGTCCCGTGGAAGAGCTTACAAAAGTAACGGTTTCGTGAACTCGTCGGTACAGTTATTCGGTTTAACATGTCAGCGGGTTCGCTCATAAATGTTTTATTATTTTCGGTCGACAAATATGACGATGAGTTTTGGCCTGGGACGCTCTCTCATAATATTCATCGTCCAATGGATCATGTCCATTAGAGGAGCGTCCCCAATGGCCCGGAGACCGAATTTGCTTTGATATCCAATTCAACGTTTTCGAGAGGGCACAATTCAGAATTTGACAAAATGCGAGAAATTACTTTTTAATGGATGTCTCTTTAACAATCACCTTTGCGGTTGATGGTCAAGCCCCGAATCGGTCAGAGACGCATCACTGGAAGTGAAAGCGGCCAGAGCCCCAAGAATTCTAATTATATTTCATCATTGGGATGGAAGGGTCCTCGCCAGCCGACTCGTTCACACACACGTGCCGTTGCATGCGGCGCATACAACAGACACCGTTATGTCACAGATAACCGAAAACAACCGTTAGTCGGATGCCGGTGCCCCTGGATTACTCGATGGCATCGTTCCACTTCATAAAACCATTTTCATGTTTCATAAACAACCGAAAAATTCGTTGAGCATTTTCGTAGTTTGCACTTTGGGGGCCGGTTCTGGCGTGAGAATGGTGAAACCGGTGAAATGCCCCCGAAAATCAGAAATTGCTACCGAACCAAAGGAAATGAATAACACATTTGCATGTGGCCAAAAGTTTTTCGTGTTCCTCTCTCGCTCTTGGAAAATAGTGAATATTTAACCGAGCTGAAGTAATGCACGACGACGACGACGACGACAACGACGGTAAACAGTGCCGGGGCAGAGCTCTCATCGTGATGATTCCATGCTCGCCGACTGAATGAATTGTTTGTTGTTGTTTTTCTCACGCAGCCATTCCGTTTGCATAAACTCGAAAATGGTCCATCACTCAAGGCAACCATTACGAAAGATGAGGCCACCCAATGCTACACACAAATGCAAACAATTAGACGGTTGGAAACGTCGGCCGGTAATTTATACAAAGATAAAATTGTGCGAGGATTTTGTCATTTGTATTCGGGACAGGAGGCATGTGCTGTGGGTGAGTGATGGGGGTGTGTGTGTGTTGATGGTGAAGCGCCGGTGACCAATGTGGAAAAGGGTTCATCAGTTCCATATCGCTTGTTGATGTCTTAATCTCGAAGCCAAGTGAATGAGAATCGAAAAAACAACAACGAAACAACAGTCGGCTGAATGACGTGTGCCCGGTTGATTAGACGACGGTTTATGGACCGACCACTCGAGTGTGTGGGCTTAATCGGTGGACGTGCTGATGAACGTTATTCCCATTGGATTGACCGAACGATCGCACAAATCAACAGCATAAATGACTGACCGTTTTCACAGAGGGTGCGTCTCGTTTCTTTCGTTTCATTCTCAACACCATTATCGGCCCACCAATCCATCCGCCGGAGCCAGGCATGAAGCAAGCGATGCGACCACAAGATAACATAATTTCAGCTTATCGTGTACACGGCTGGACTTATTTAATGGGCGTCTCACCAGATGGTGTGTTATCCGAATTGACAGGAAAACAATCGGGCTGCGCTCGTGGCAAAGGTGGCTCAATGCATATGTATGCCAACAATTTTTATGGTGGCAACGGCATTGTTGGCGCTCAGGTATGTTCCGGTTACGGTGAATGGCCGTTTCCAGAGGGCGGAGAGACCATTGTTATTATTGAATTCGAAAATCAAAACACGAAATGATGATAACGATTGGGATTTTCCTTCTTCGCTATCGAATATTTCGCTTTCACACGAAACTGACATCGCCCCTGATAGGTTCCGTTGGGAGCAGGTGTTGCGCTAGCCTGCAAATACAAAGGCAACGGCGGTGTGTGCCTGGCATTGTACGGTGATGGCGCCTCAAACCAGGGCCAGATTTTTGAAGCATACAATATGGCGTATTTATGGAAATTGCCGTGTATTTTTGTTTGCGAGAATAACGGTTACGGTAATGGCTGTTGATATTTCTGGAATGTTTTTTGTTTCCATCTTTTGGTGAAGCTCACAAATAAGATTGGCCCCGTTTGTGTGTTTCGATTCGCCTTCAGGTATGGGCACCAGTGCGGAAAGGTCGTCATCAAACACCGAATACTACACGCGCGGTGATGCAGTGCCCGGCATTTGGGTGGACGGTATGGATGTGCTGGCCGTTAAGAATGCCACCGAATTCGCCATAAAACACTGTAATGAGACGGGACCACTTGTCATGGAAGTGTTGACCTATCGGTAAGACATGTCCCCCACATCGACCGCATCAATCATTGTCACAATGTGAATCTGACCGGTCTTTGTCACCATCCATCAACTGGCCGCAAAACATAAAAAGTAAATTTGCTCTTCAGCTATTCTGGACATTCAATGTCTGATCCGGGTACCAGCTATCGGTCTCGCGACGAAGTCCAAGAAGTTCGTCAAACACGAGATCCAATCACACTGTTCAAGCAGAGAGTCATCGATTCCGAATTATTGACAGCGGATGAGCTCAAGAAAATCGACGATACCATCAAGAAGGCTGTGGATGCGGCCACCAAGCACAGCAAGGCCGACAAGGAAATCGGTCTCGAGGAATTGTACACTGATGTTTACTCCAAGCCATTGGAGCCAACCATTCGTGGTCTCACACCCGACAAATGGCATCAGCACAAATCCCTCAACCGGGCCAAAAACCTTTAAATGACTCCATTTATAGACGTTCAGAGTATATGTTTGTTTATTTCGAGAGACAATAAAGTGATTTCGATGAAAAGCTCGAATAAAATGTTGATTCCTTTCCTAAAAGTCGTGCGGATTGTCCTTGCAGTGAGGTGAGTGTTTCGGTTTGGCTGGCAAAGACATTGACTGGCTTCGTGACAGGCTCTGTTCACTCGGACTGGACCGCAGAAACGGTACAACCGGTGTTAGTTGAACCGGTTGGGTTGGTGGGTCCGGTTCGGGCTTGGTTTGGGCTTCGGTCAGTATCGTCATTGGGATGTCTTCGGTGATTTCCGTGAAATCTGTCACCTGAAATCGGAGCGAAGGAAGAATTACCACGTCGATTGTTGAGCTAAGCTCATTTCAACTCACCGATGCGTTCTTCTTGGGCGCCGCTGCCTCAACAGCTAATCGCGCCGGTTTCACCCGATTCGTTTCCGCCTGCAATTTGGCATAATCTTCTTTCGATATTGAAAACCGCTTTTTCGGGAAAATCGATCGACGAACCGGCGGATTGACCCGTGACGCCGTTGAATTGCCATTGCTCGATTTGCTCAAATAGAAACTTGAAGTGGTTCGTCCGCTGAAGTATCGCGATGAGTTTGCTGCATTCTGTCGAATCGATCGTCGACAAAACAGATGCTTAACCGTTTTTCGGTATTTATCCGACAGAGCACAATACAGCAGGAAGTTGGATGCAGCATTCAATGTGACCAAAAAGTTCACAACATTGTTTATGGCTGAAATCGAAAACGATGTGGTTATCGATGGAGAAAGGGGGCGAGCGACGGATGAGAGTAAGCGATTCAATGGGCTTTTAGCAATATCGACAATCAAGTAATCACCTCTTGCGGTATTTGAATGTTCATCCACTCTCATTGTGTAGATTAATTGGATGGCATTCGGTGTTTGACACACCAGAAACAGTATAACAACAGCAATTAATGTCACTGTCACTTTATTTTCTTGGGCTGTTGAAGCATCTGTCTGCAAATGTTCGGAAACGGTTAGTTGGGCGCGGCAAAAAAGCAACTCGTAAACGAACGAATCGTGTATCGACGAGATGAATGCGGGAAGAGAGACAGCAAAAAAGGGCGAGAGCTTTCGCAACGCGCCATTTCATTCATAACTCCATATCATCGTGTTGGTCATAAAACATCAATGCGACCCGTTGAAAGAAACCAATTTCGTTATTACATCTCGGATGTTCTTTCTTTCGGTTTGGCGACGATGCTTTTTACTCGGCTTGGATTATGGAACATGACATGGTCCGCCGATAAAACTGTCTGCCGCAAAGTAACTGACAATAACAGGCCCGACTGGGCCACGCCAAACCCTTAAACGACTGCGGCCAACGTCCAAAGATGGTGATGATCTATGACGATGCGAAATGTGTTGTCGATTGAGTGCTGCTTTTGTTGTTCGAATCGATTCGAGGCCAATTCATAATCAGTCTAGGATTGACCGACCATCATGCGCACTATTCGACCGTCGTGGGTTGGTTAGCGACCCGTTTCATATCGCTGGCCAGCTGGAAAGAAGCGATGGAGGAGAACCCCTCTTACCTGTCTTGTGTTTGTCATCTTGTGTCGAATCTTGTGCGATCGATGAACCGCCGCCACCAGAAAGCAATTAAATGTCGTCAGCAGAATTAACGGGACGAACGTTGCGAAAATCGATGTAAAAATGTAGAAAATCTCTTTGTAAAGTTCATTCTTGCCCAAATCGGACGGTGCACTGTAGATGTAATAGACCTTTGACCAACAACCAACGTGTGGGTGATTTGACGAGACGACGACGACAAAGAGAAGAAAAGAATTCGATGAAAATATTTTCGAAATTCGAATCGAATGGAAAACGGCAAGAAAGGATGCCGCAAGCAATGTCGCTCAAACGGAATGAATCGAGAGAAGAGCAAAAAACGCTTACAATTTGACAGGGATCGTTGATCGTTGCGTTGTAATTAGCTGTGTCATTTCGTGGAAATGGCATTGTTGAGATTCTCGTGAGATTGGCTCCCA
>JANSTV010055769.1:0-12972 GCA_027564135.1 Lestremia cinerea | reverse complement strand
CTCTGGAGCGCACGGATTGAGCACCTCCTTTCCGCCAGGAATGATAAATGGCATACTTGGTTTATCAGCGAAACTTCCATAAGCCAGCTTGTAATTCGCTGTGAAATTATTCAGGGTATTCGCAAGATCATTGGCCACATTCACCAGCGTCGCCTTGTCATCTCTCATTGACCAACTCAAGTCCATCAAATAATACAAGTCCAAGGGATAATTCTTCGCTGGACGATATAGCATTTTCACCGAAGCCGTTTGACCCGGTCGCAATTTCAACCGCACACGTTGCGGTTGCACCTGCACGACATCTTCAATCTTACTGGTTTTGGTGAAATCGTCCAATTTACGATTTTCCACAATTTCAATCGCATCAGCTGGATTTTCTTGAATGGATTCCGATCGGCACTGGCTTGCCAGCAAATCATCCTTTGTCATACATCGCGACTTTCTTTGATCGTATTTTGAATCAGCGCACCACGAACATGACAAATCCGACGCTGATAAACACTTTCCGCACGTCTCATGCAACACACAATATTTGCCTGAAAGCAACAACAAGAAATCGGAACAATTTTACAATCGTAGGTGAGGTCATGAGAATGAACAGTGACAATGAAATTTACTTTGTGCAATTACAACACTCACAACACCAACGAAAATTAACAAAACAATGCACTTCCGTTTGGAGGAAAACATTTTTCCGGGCGATCGCGATGCGATCGTTTGACAAACTACTGAATTAAAAAAAAAAAAAATTGAAATCGAGAAATGTTCCGCAACGATTTGATTCAAATCATGTTCAGGTGACGATCAAATCAAGACTATGGCTTTATCTATTCGTGTTGGAATCAACTGAGTGATATCGACTGCAGCGAAATGTCTCAGAGAAAGAGAGAGTGAGTTTGGCTTTTCGTTCCGTCTGTTTGCGTATTGATAATGATAAGACATTTTGGACGACTGATATCAAAAGGTAGTGGATTATCAATGCCTATGATTGGACAGTCTTATCGGATGAACATTTCGATATAATTCTCACGGTGTGTCGAGTTGAGCGATATAAATCACCTCGATGACCTCATCACTCCGCTCATTGTTTATGGTCAGCAATGGGTGAGTAAACAAAAACAAAAAATAATCCGCATCGACTGGAATTTGTGCTGAGTGCTAATAGTGCTTCAAATGCACTCGCCATCATGCTTGTCAATGCAAGTTCCGCAAGTTGCTACAAACAAAAATTGGCGAAACATTGAAATTTTGCTGCGTTGAGATTCGTCGGGTTCTTTTATTCTGTCGCATTTTCAAACTGGCGCCCAGTTGCTATCGAGACGTCGAGTAGATTCTAAGCAACCGAATTTAACACTGGCGAAAATGTGGAAAATACTTTGTGGAATTTGTTTGTTTGCAGTTTTGGATTCCATTCGGGCGGCGGGATGTAGGTTTTGTGGAGGATTGAAGGGAGTTCCGAAAGAGTTGATTCAAAATTTCGTTTTTCAGATTGCCAATTGAATGTCTCCAATTTGACAAATGCTCCAATTCTGCTGGAACGCTTTGGAAGCAATCATCGCTTGGTGCCGATCGATAATGGGATTTTAAACATTCGCCGTGGGCGCAGCATCATCGCTACTTGTGGCGATTGCAGTTTTCAGTGAGTTCTATTCGAATCGAAATCAAGTCAAATTCTTCACAACTCAATCCATTTTTCAGGCCGGTTAAGGACTATAGTACAGTCCGCACGGTGACGCTGTGGTGCCGCGATGACAGAAGTGAATCGTATCCAAGGAACCTGGTCGTTTACATGAGCAACGGCAAACATTTCGAATACGACCCCGTCCGACACAATTTGTCGTGCGAGAAGAATGTCATTCAATTCTTCAACTACAAAGTTGCCGGTTGCAGCCAAACAGGTGTTTTAGCGGGTTTCGTCAATACCGTGAATGGAAATGCCAGCGATATTTACTCGGAATTGCTCAAATTGGCTGAATATTGTTATGACGAAGTCGAAATGAGAACGATTTTCGCTCATCACACGATTGCTGCTCGATCGCCGTTTATCGAGTCTCAGGTTCAGTACAACGTTGAGAGTGGATCGCATCAGAAGACGTGCGAAACGACACAGCCAGGAAGTGTGATTGAGCTATTTTCTTCGGGTAATTTGGACGAGCTGTTGAGGTGAGCATATCACAGATCCCATCAAGTTGATGTCTCACGCTAGTGAATCGTTCAGTCCCCACAGGTTGCAAAAGCATTTTGAGGCAATCTTAGGCAACACATACAGCAATATTGCATTGTCAAAAGTCAGTCTGATTCCGGGAGATACTCTGCCAGTTCAGTTCAAGGCGGCCACAGAAGGTCACTTGAATGCGGCTGTCCAATGGACTGGATTAAAAGACGGCAACTGGTACAAATTACAAGAAGACTTGAAAAATCTAATTTCCACTGACGTAGCGGACGTCTACACAGGCACGTCAGGGGTTATTACGCTGCCCGACGGGAACAACAAATATCAGCAATTATTTGTGAATGTCGAACAGGTGAGATCACCTCATTGTGAGCTGGAATCATGATTTCATCATTGTCAAAGAAATTTTCATTTCTGAACTTATTTTTTAAGATGTTGGAGGCTTCGATGCCAGTTCCTTTGTATTACTGGAGTTTGGTTAAAACGAAAGCGATTTCGATTACAAATAATACGGCGAGTGAAGAAGTCTATTCTGATTCAGATTCAGAAGACGATGCTGTGGTTATTGTTTCAATTAATAATCCGTACTTGAAGGTGAGGATTGGCTTCATTTGAATTGGTCTCGCAAAAGTACTCACCGACCCCATTTAGGTCAGTGAATTGAAATCCTACATTTTCTGCTCGGATATCTGCGATTACATTCCATGGTTGAACAGTCTGAAAGTTACCCGAAAGATGCCAGCGCTGGGGTACACCTTTTGCTGTCATATCAACGAAGCGGCCGAGTTCATTCCAGAAATTCCCAAAAATTGCTTGGAAAACGATGATGATGATGATTATGCGCTAGATTCAGGAGCTCATTCCAATGAAGCGATGTCACCCACTGTTCCCTCCATAAATGGGGTGTCGAAACTGCCTCATGATGGCAGACAGACAGATTGCGAATGTAAAAAGTCGACTTGAAATGAATGGGATTATTTTTATTTAATTATTTTTTATTTATTTATTAAATTGATAAATTTAAAAATGATGTGTTTAATTTTTCTCAATGAATTTCAATGGTAGCGGAAAAAAATGAAAAAAATCTCCAAGACGATTCATAAACATGACAACGTCGGACCAAAGAATAATCAAAACAAAATCGAAAAAGCCGCTGTGAGCAGCTCAACCATTCGAAGAATCAACAGCAATTAGAATATTCGTCTCTTTCAACTAACCGAAAAGAGTCTCACATTTCGCTCCCGCAGTGCGCAACAGTTGTACTCTCTTGAGTCTCCTCTCTTCGGACACACATATGCGGCGCTGTCAAACAAGCACGCAAACATCTTCACAAGAAATAAACGAACGTCGCCGACACACACAAGCGCAAACATGACCGCATCAACAGCCGTTGCGCTACAGACTCTAGAAAATCACATTCAGTCAACAACGGGATTGTACGTCGACCGCAGTTGAATCGATCGTCTGTTCGAAATTGTGTCCGATAATGTTTGGAATATTCTAAAAGTCTGAAATGAATTGCATCCGGTTGTGAATTGTGAAATACTCAAGAATCCGTTGTGTTGTGACAAAACTGAGCTGTAAATTGCGACCGAAATCGTGAAACAATGACAAACAAATTGTCAATTTTGGTGATATTTTTCGTGGGTTCTTTGATCGGTAAGTCATCGACGAAACAAGTTTATTGAACCTTTGTTGTTACTACGCTCAACTGGGAGATTATTCATCGGTGACCAACGGAGGAGATGAAAAGCATATCGCCGACGTGGACTCATTGATTTTGTTGCAATATTCATTCGATGTGATTCGTCATTCTTGGCAGAAAATCAGCATTCAAATTGTGTGCTTTCGATAACCCTTGACTGTTGTTTATCAAACGACATTGTCTCTCGAAATGTGATGGCAATTCGGACGGTGATTCTTGCCGGTTGCTTTTGTTTTCTCATTCGTCGACGAAAATGGTTCGAAACGATTACGGCTTCGAAAAAATTCGTTGAATGCGATGAGCTGGACAGAATTGTGGCTACGTGTCCCTTTTTCATTTGATGCGTTTCGGTGGGTCTGAATAATGGGTTCGAGGCTCTGATTTCAAACACTTTTTGTTTGATTCGTATTTGTTGAACGAATATTTGATATTTTTCCAGATAGTTCTGGCTCGAAACCGGGTAAGTGCTGTTGGTTAGATTTGAATGCGTTGAATGACGAATGATTGCACAGAAATTGTCCAACTTTTCTCTGTTATGTCAATCTGTTTGATAAATCGTGCAACCCACACAGCATGCCAACCAATATTCCGTGTCTGATACACATCACATTTTTTGTTCTATCGATACCATCGGAACGATACCATGCGCATGCTCGTACTGCTTATGTTTTATGATCGATTTGCTCGCGGCCAGATCATTAGCGCAATAAAACAATAACCGCTCTTGTAATCGAAACAATTTCTATTTTTACAGCCCAATCGTTCGGCGAGACATTCAAAAATGGCGTAGAGTTAACGTATGCGCTCCGAAGCGATGTGTACATCAAAGATTTCAAAGCGGGCAAACCGATTGCTTATCGAGTAGCCGGTACTGTCAAAGTCGCTTCCGTCTGGGGCATCGAAAATACGAAATTACTGAAATTCAAATTGACCTCGCCAGAACTCCATGTCCGACCACACAAATCAGAGTCACAAACTGAGTTCGGTTTTCATAAATCACCTTTGGACCGTTACACGAATGACGAGTTTTACGCCCTTTGGACATCTGGCAAAATATCCAGTGTGTTTGTCAGCGATAAAGAACAAGAGTCATTGGTCAACCTCAAGAAGGCGATCGTCAGTTTGTTTCAGTACCAGATACTGGATGGGGATTATCAAGAGGAGGATGTTTCGGGTGAATGTGACGTGACTTACACATCAACATCACCCACGAGCTATCGCAAAGTGAAGAGAAACTGTCAAACGGGCAACGATACATCATATTTCACGCGCTCAGACATGCCGTTGAGTGTTTTGGTGAACAGTCATCACACTGCGGATTTCGTTTTGGCCAATGATGGATCTTTGGACTCTGTTGAAAGCCGGGATTACCATCAACTGACGCTGGCTGCAAACACAAATGTCGGCGGCAGTGTTGACTGCATTATCAAGCTCCAGTCTGATGGTAGCGTTGGAAAGGCTGCGGTGTTGGATGTGAAATCCACCACTGAGGCTGTGGAAAAATTGAAGAACCTCAAGGAACAGTCTCTGCGGACGAGTGTATTGGAGGAGAAGGCTACGCAGACAATCAAGGAAATTGTCAAAGAACGGGCTGATGATTTGACAAAGGAACAGTTGGGAACATTGACTTCAGCATATGCCTTGGTTGATATTCTTCCGATTGCCCGTCTTGCCTCGAAAGAGCAATTCGTGCAGATTTTGAAGGCTCGTTCATTTCAAGAAGACCGGGTGAGTTTTGTATAAAAAATCTTTCTGAATCGCCAAGACTCAATTTGTTCATTTCAGGCTCAACTATTGGATATTTTCGGCGCAGTCCAATCTATTGGCTGTCACAATGCTGTTAAAGAGGTGATCGGAATCACATCTGAAAAAGACGTTGACGGAATCGAGAGATATCTGCAGGCATCAGCGGTGGCAACTCGACCCAACTATGAAGTGCTGGCGGATTTGCTGAAAATCGCCAAGAGCAAAGTCTCAAATGACAAAGTCCGTCAAACGTTGATTCAAGCAATCGGGTCGATGGCTTTCCGCTACGCGCGTTTGCCAAACGAGACGTACAACAGTGAAATCGTGCAAGATGTTGGAAAATATCTGACGACATCTCTGAAGAACTGCCCGAATGTCATTTGCAGGGAACCGTTCTTGCGTGGTTTGCAAACCTTGCAGTCGGTTGAGACCATTGAACAATTACTGGAGTATGTCGATGACAATGAAATCACTGTTTCCGTGACGGCTATGAAGGCTTTGAAGAGCTTCCCAAAACGCGTTTGGACACCAGCACATCGTCATCGATTTGAGGATATCTTCTTCCAGAAGAACAAGCGGTACGATTCCAGTGTTCGGACATTAACCATTGACATTCTGCTCGACTTGAATCCGAGCGTTGCCCAACTCAAGAAACTGCTCGAGTTCCTCAAGTCGAAAGACAAGGCCTACGAGGTGAAAAAGTATTTGCTGGAGAAAATCAAAATGCTGTCCGAAAACTGCGAGGAGTTCAACAAGAAATTTGTGAAAATCTTCTCCGAAGATCCAGTGCTAAACAACTACCACATTCACGGACAGAAAGGTGAGCTGTTTTGACGTTTCCCACCACACAGAAAACTCATTGAAATCTTTCTTAGGTTTGACGACGGCTCTTTCACGGAAATTCTCAAAATCACCTTCATTCAATGCCACTTTACTCAGCGTGCAGGAGATCTACAGCGGCATCTTGAAACGCGGAGTTGTGGACATGACCGTTGATGCGGAAAACCAAAAATATAGCGTTTTCTCAGTCAGTAATTGAGCATCAATCAATTCTCGAATGATTTTTAAACATGACCTACTTCTAGCTGGAACTATACGCTGCCGGTCTCTCATCATTTGCTGGAAGTAAAAACGAAGAGGATGATGACGATGATGCTCCTCAGCAACCGGCCACAGCTGGTATGGAAATCACCGTGCAGGGATCACACTTACGGCCTCTGGAGTTCTTCAAAGGACAAACTGAATTGATGGGACATGTTTGGAGTGGCACCGCATCCGAATCAACACCAGCCTACACAGCAACGACACTTCTGCACGATCACGAAGAGGTGATCCGACTTCAAAATGGCGCCACCATTTCACTGAGTGTCCTGGGCGCTGCTTCCATCGATCTCAACGGGAAAGTCAAATTGAGCCTTTGGAATCAAAACGCCCATTGCCAAGTCGATAAAAAGTACGTTCGACCCGTGAAAAAATAAGAGAATGTTCTAATCCAGCGCTTTTTGAACTTCCAGCACGGGTATTGTCGTGTCCGGTCGCATCCTCGTGAATGCTGGCTTCGTAACGCTCGACTCACAGTTCAACGCCTCGCAAGAGCCAAAACTGAATCTAATCACGGACATCGATTTCTCAGGGGAACACGTTTTGTGCATGCAACTTAGCCAGCCAGAAACCGTTCTGACGTAAGTTAGAAACTGCCATTCGATGAAGCACAAGATTTCGAGCGATTCCTCTTTTTTGCAGCCACACAATTCAGAAGAGCCAAATGATTCCGGAAGTCGGTCACAACGTCAATACTCTAGTCAACTATCGATACAAGCTGCCCGGTTTCACGCATGCATTGAATCAGAAGAACAACGATATGTGTAATAAGATATTCGATTGAAACCCACGTAGCTGAAAGAGCGGGACGAGAGTGGGACGTGGAACAAATTTGAACAAAAATAAAGCAGATTTTGATGAAAATTGAAGAAAGTCTTGCAATTAATTTATTTTCTTTGAACTCAGTAGAAATGAATTTTTTCACTCGCAAGGTAGATTCTCGATGGCATTGCGATAGTCGTCCACGCCTTCCAACCAGAATATTCTCCGATCAAAGTCGGCCTCCTTCTCAGTCCATTTGCAGCTGAAGTGATTCCCATGCACGCGCAATCGTTCAAAATGCGGGAAATCGTGATAGATGGCCTCCAAATTGTTGATGTGAGTGAATTCATTGTTCGAAATGTCCAACCACTTGAGGTCCTTAAACATGCGCAGATATTCGAAAATGTTTGGATTCGACAATCGGTTGTTGTCCATGATCAGGTACTGTAAAGCAGCAAATTTGTTTCCTGCCTCCGGCGGAGCGATCGGCAATTGCACGCTTGTGTTGGACAAATAAAGCAAATTCAGTTTGGAATTTTCAAATTTCATCAAATCCAAATCTGGCACTTGGTTATTCTCCAGTCGCAGAAGAGTCAGCTGTTTCAATGGGTAGAATATGTTGCCGACTCTGTCGAGTTGATTGGATGCGACGTCGACGACTTCCATGAGGGGCGATCTTGCGAAAATGTTCGCTGGCAAGCTCTTCAACTTGTTGCTGCCCAAATAGAGGATTTTCAGTTTAGGCAAGTCGAAGGCTCCGTCCTCGATAGTTTCAATTTGATTATTCGCCAGCCAAATGTTGTTCAAAAGCGGTGCTCCTGCAAATGTGGACTTCTTGATTCGCGTCAGAAGGTTGTTCTTCAAAATGACGAATGTCAATGCGCTGGCTCCACTGAATGCGTAGTCTTCGATTTCAGCTATTTGATTTGACTCCAAGTCCACTCTATTTAGTTTCTTTGCATCGGCAAACACTTCACGCGGTATCGAACGCAGCCGGTTACCTTTCAACTCCAAATTTGATAAATTTTTAGCCAATTTGAAATTTTTTCTCCGCAAAACTGAAACTTTTCCACTTCGGATATGCGCCGATACGGTTGCTGGGAATATCTCGAAAAACAATGACGGTATCTCGGTAGCTCCTGATTTTCCTCCGATTGTGAAGCCAGTCACTAGCGACTGGACTACGCGGGGCGACGAGAACTTGATATTGATCGGCTCGCCATCTTCAATGGGATCAAAAATGATGCACCAATCGTTTAAAAGCGAATAGCATTCAATGTCCACAGCTTGGGTAACTTGCAAACCCCAAAGGAGCACAACACATAGGACCGATCTGGAATTAAATGCTCAAATTCACGACTGATTGCCTTCAATACACAATAACTCAATACTTACGCTTGCGTAAAACTCATCGATGAAGTCATTCTGTAGATCGAACTGTGACGGCCCGAAACGAAACGCTTTTGCGATGCGACTGCTCAAGAAGACTAGTTGAGAATAAGCTCGAAGGCCGACAGACGTGAGTTTTATTTAAAAGCATGTGCTAATTTGTATTCGCAAAATTCGTAAAAATAATCAGAAACTAGTTTTGCACGTCTGAAACACACATTTCGATAAGAGGAAAAAAGTCGATGAATCATTTGTTTATTGATTAGTTTGTCCATTAAAGTCAAATCCATTCAGCGGGTTGAAGATTGTCAAGATGATAGCGATCGGATGAAGCTCAATTTGGCTTCCAGTGACGAGTCTCATTTGAATGCAAAAAACCGTTTTAGACTCGGTGAAATGATTTTCTCACGTTTCTCATAGCTTAACTTGCCAATGACGAAGGGCGATCATGCATTAAAAATATGCTAGAAAAAACATCCAAAGCCAAGGTTCAAAAATAAAGAAACGGAAAAAAATTAGAAGAGACTCGAAGACCAAGTGAACGCACTCATCGGGGCAAAAGGCTTTGAAGGCTTTTATAGGCCTTTTCTGACAATACGACTACACTCATGGGCATTGTCAGTTGTCAACAATCGGAATGATTTTTTTGTTTATTGCTTCGAATTGAAAGCATAGTTTTCTTTGATTATTTCGAATCGTTTTGAAAATAAATAGAATGGCTGTTGAAAACAAAGACCAAGCTGAAGAGACGGTAACGAATTTACATCAGATGGGAATCGACGATGATCGAAGGTAATCTTAAATGGTTTGTTTTGTTGCGACACAAAACTTAAGGCATTGCATTTCATTCGTTCCAGGCACAGGCGTAGCTGAGCTGGATCACACCAAAATTGATTCAAGAGAATGCCATTTCCCTTCTGCTGGAAGACAAGAGTGTCCTAGTTCGAGTCAAAGTGGTTCGGGGAAATCGGCTGCATTCGCTATCCCAGTTCTCAACTCGAAAATGAATGCAAGTCGATCATCGCTAAAGGTAAGTGTTTTGAGGATCATTTCGCTGCGGCTCGAAGGATTTCTCGTGATGAGCAATCAACAAAATAATTGAGTTGGCATCATTCATCGAATGTTGGCTGGCGCATGAAAACTGACTAATCTTCTCTCTGAATCCGATAATCAAACGTCATCAATAGAGCCGATTAACCTGAGCCACATTTATTTTAATCACAACGAACGCCTTTTTCATTTCAGGTTGAAATTATTTTTGGAACAATTGCTGTTTCAATCTCGATTTTCCGCTGGACACCGCTTCGTATGTGCATCGAGCTGGGCGAACAGCCAGAGGAAATAATTCGGTGCGTTCCGAGAAATTCGCCCCAATGAACAAATTGCTGACTCTTTTCATTTAATTTTTTTCAGTGAACCCTTAAGAGTTCTAACATCCTTGGACATGAAAGATTAATCCTAGATGCGGTTGACGAACATCTGAAAGTGGGAGATTCTATAGAAGATAATGTCATCAAGTATATCTGACCGTGCTTAAACGTGGTCCATCAACAACAACAAAAGTCAGTTTACCTTTCCAAAAAAGAAAATCCACTGCTTTGAGCGGAACTGGATTGCGGAAAGAAGAAAGAAAAGTGAATAAAATTGTTCTGTAAACATCAAAATTATACGTTAGTTTCTATCACGCCCCTCACTAATGTGAAATCCAGTCCCGCCCTTTGAAAAGGGTAGCATTTTAGTTCCATTATGTAAATAATAGCGTTCAACAAAACCATTCATTTGATTTGTTAAAACATCTCGCGAAATGTCCTATAAAATGCAGAAGCATCCATCAAGCCGCACAGTTTTCATAAAAAAAAGCTCGAAATGCATTCCTCAGTGCTGTGGTGCGTATTTATATTCGCCAGTGACTTAGCCTTGACATCCGAAGCGATGATTCCGCTGTTGGAGGAAGAAGACAATTCACAGCAAATATCCACCGCAATTCAGAAGATGTTGTCGCATTTGAACAAGTCGCACATATATTTTGCTTCGATACTGTCGCCCGCATCATTGACTCGTTTGCCTTATTTCGGAAAATCACAGGATATCATCACACTGCTGTTGCAGCAATCGTCATTCGCTTTCCGTTTCGTGCAATGTAATGTTAAAATATTGAATCTCTATCGACACTCGTACAGCTTGATATTCATTGACGATTTCGAGGCAGCTGAGTAAGTCTGAAGACGGGACTAGAATCGTAAGCCGTACACAATTGTATTTTTCAGTGAAGTCTTGAGCCTCATTGAGTCCAGTGTTGTCGACTGCCGAAGTCCAGTTCTAACTATTTTCACGAAGCCCATCGACGACTATCATCAGAAACTGAAGCCGATCTTCGAATATTTCTTCAAAAACCACATTTTCGAGGCATATGTGCTGTTTTCTCATGAGGGTGAATCATCGTTGGTGGTAACCAGTTATCGTCCAATGAGAGATCCCGATAATTGCCACGATTTGACACCAACATACGTTGGTGTTTTCAAGAACAATGAATTCCTCTTCGATCAAAATTTAACCGACTTGTTCACATCGAATCTGAACTTCCAAAAATGCCCGATCAACGTTGTGGTTGTTGAAAACGCTCCGTATACTATTGTAGAGAAGAACTCAACCAACCACACATTAGACGGAGTGGATATTCTTCTGATGCACGCCTTTGCAAGACACTTAAATGTCACTGTAACTTACTCGTTGCAAACACGTGGGATTATTTTTCCGAATGGAACAATCTCGGGATCGCTAGGAATGGTAATGGAGGGATTCGAGAATAAAGTTACACGTAATGTCAAATTGAACTGATTTCAGATTTATCGTGGTGACGCCGAATTTGGTCTAGGCGGCTATTTCATCACTAATGAACGAGAATCTATAATGGAATCTTCAATTCCCTACACTTACGCCGCCGAAATCTTTGCCTTTTCAGATGGTGCCGTCATGACGCCCTTCGAGAACCTAATAAACCCTTACAAAGTCGACTTATGGTCCTCGCTGGGCGTTTTGTTTCTGGTGTCAACCCTTGTAATACTGTTGTTGAAAAGATGCCCCTCGAGGGGACGACATTTCATAATTGGAGGTTATCGTAATCGATCGCCCATCCTCAACATGATCAGCATCTACTTTGGCAATTCAATAACCATTCAAAATGGTAGAGGCCGACGAGCTTTTTCATGTTTTGCGAAAACGTTGTTTCTTATTTGGACAGTGGGCTGCTTAGTATTGCGAAATGCGTACCAAGGATCCCTCTACGGGTTCTTACAGAAGGAACATTCCGACAAGTCTTTGGACACAATTGAAAAAATTTTACGGTCTAACTGTCCGGTTCATTCATCATTTGGCTCAGTTGGAAGGTTGAAAGCTTACAACATCAAGCAAGACAGGTGATGACAGGCTTCCTGCATATGAACTTATATCAAAAAGCGAAAATATTTTAGGATCAAACCGTATTCTGGAAGTCAGCAGCAAAAGTTCATGAAATTACTGACGAGGCAAATTTCAGGCGTGGTCTACGCAACTGACGTGCAATTGCTCGCCTTCAATATGCATAATATGCGTTTTGGTGCAATACGAATGACGAAAGATCGCTTGTGCATGGCCCCCACGGTGATGTATTTCCCGAAAAAGCACTTCCTTTTGCAATCCATCAACGAGGAGATTTTGTTGTGCGCTCAAAATGGCTTGATAGACTATTGGACGGGATTGTACATTAAAAAGAAAGGATTTCAGCCGTCGACCTCGGAAGGATCCGAAGAACCGAAAATAATTCAACTAAAGAGCATCATCGGCATCCTGGTCATATGCGCTGGCCTGTTGGTCTTCAGCATGTTGGTCTTCATTTTGGAAATTCTCTCCCCAAGATACGCTTCTATCCGCAGCATTATCGATTTTTTCACTTATTAGCAAACACCGATTGAATGTGAATGACACACATTCAGAACCAGAATTTAACACGAAGCACCGGGCTGCTCCATTCACCAGAAAATATCAGCACGAAATCTAGTACGTTGCGCTAATGTCAGAACGAACCCGACCACCATTACACTCGACCCAATGCTCAAGT
>JANSTV010055758.1:0-12973 GCA_027564135.1 Lestremia cinerea | reverse complement strand
ATCATAAATCAGTCGTGTAATTAAATTCATTTAATTGCATATGCTAAGTGGTTGTGATAAATTCTGAACGCGTTTCGAATATTTCGATTGCGACTGGGCGCTGGGTGTTGGACGGATTGGGAGCGAGTTGAGGCGAGGCGAGGCGAGTCGAATTTAGGCGAGGCAAGTCGGGTCGAGCCGAGTCTACTCGAACCGAGTCCAGTGGAACCAAGCCAAACATGCAAAGATGTTGACACTTGCTCGGTTGTTGACTCCAATCGTCAGACGACGATTCCAGACGCCCCTCAAAATAAACTCCGAAACAAAAAAACCAAAAAAAAAGAAGAGAAAATTCCTGTGAATTTCACCGAAAATCATGCTGGTTAACGAAATGACTGGGAATATTGTGGTTGCAGCAAGTGGTTCTGTCACTCATAACGCCACGCGGGCCAAACACACTGGGACGATATTCATGACCCACATCGATTATTTCGATCACAAGACACGACATCAGCAACGACACCAAAATGAATTATAAGTCGTTATTACAATCGTCGCGTCGCATTTATCGTTTCCAGCGACGGCTTCCCATTCCACCCAACATCAATTCTCGCATCGTCTCAAATCAATACCGAAATTGTAATAAAAACGACAACGCATGAAGTGATCGTCATTGACTGTGGAGGAAATTAATTTCGTGTGTGTTCTGACGCTCAACGTTGTGACATTGACGGCAATGAATCGATCAATTGTTGCTATGACATCGCCGACAATTGGACGTCAATGCGACGATTATTTGTAGAGCAAATGCTCTGTTGATCGCAATGAATGGTTGTTTTCTATATCACCCGAGGGTGCTTTCGAACTGTCGCTGTGACGAATTTCTGATGGGGATAATTGGCTCCAACTTTTCACCCAAGGGGACCTTCCAGTCATAATTAACGCGACCACAATTCATACGGACCAAACAGTTTTCGGCAAACATTAATAAATTCTGTTGAAATTCAACCCGAAAAATCAATAGCTTTTGTTCGCGATTCGTTGTTTTGACAAAAACTTTTCAAATGTATTTTCACACCCGAATTTGCGGTGAGTTTTCTACACATGAGCTGAATAACATAATAACCAACTCAATAAAACGAGTGAGTGAGAGAGAAGAAAAAACAAGCAACCAAATCATGTGGTTTTGCGTTTCGGGTTGTTTAATGCGCTCTGAATTATGTATGAATCCACTCAGCAGCATCACAACAAAAGCACGGAGAGCTCGCAAACAAAGCGATCAAAATCACAAAACACGCAAATGTAACAACGTCAACAGCAGCGTCAGCGGGAAACATATACACAAACACACATACAAACACACATACAAACACACACATGGAAAAAAAACAAGAAGTTATTTTCACCTTTGCTTCATAATTAATGACGAACTGATGAACGATGAGCATTCAGATGAGTACATTCGAACTGTTATGTCGGGATTGGAAATTCAATAAATGTGTTTGCATCAACACAATGGCCGAAGCTGATGAATGGTTTGAGTTAAAAATGGGCCAATTCTCAAACGGGAAAAAAATGATTCGATGCGGCGCCGATCATAAATAATAATTGCGGTTATTCGGTTTTTGGGGGTGGGCGGGGGGCGGAGAGGGCGTGGATAAATCCCAGCCCATTCATAATAAAGCGCTGATTAACCGCCAGTGTGGTTGTGGTCAATGGCCATTGTGCAGTGGAAAACTTGATCGGTCGCAGACCAGCCGTCCAGATGTCATCCTCCGATGACCGTTTAGCTTCGCCCGACTCCTCCGACAAGTAATTAATTTTCATTCGAACAAACCTTCAACAAACATTTGCTGAACTCAGCGCATAAATGTCATATGTGATAAAGTGCATTTCGGAGGAGGATGGATGGGCGGGAGGTAGTGGGGATGCGGGTTGAATGTGGCGCGTCTCAGGTTAGTACGGCACGAGCGAGCGTACTAAGCAAACTGAACCGCTACATCTTTGCCAAACGAATAATGTCGGCAGCCTCACAATTTCTAGTGAATTATTAATATTGGCACGCAATAAGGGCACCGTACATACACACACACATACACACACATACACACACATACACACACATACACACACACACACACACACACACACACAGTCGACGTAATCCGCAGCATAATTTCTGAAATAATATTAACTTTTAGTTGAATTCCGAAACAAAACAAGCGAACAGCATCAGGTTCATGGTTCGCATATTTTTGGTGTGCATGTGTTGACTGTTTTGCATATTCATTTCAATTGGGCGTCGTCGTTGGCATCGTCGTCGTCTTCGTTACCGTCGGGATGCCATCCATCGGTGCCACGCGTTCCCAAGCCCCGCCAAATGCTATATCATGTCCTCAAATGTTGCTCGTTGATATTTATTTGGCTCTTGTAATCTCTCGAGTTCTAAAATGTTGTTGAACGCAGCGCCAATCGGCTTTTGTCGGAGGCAACCGGAATACGTTCGACGCGTTTGTAGTGTTTGGTTGCAAATTAATTTTCAATTTCTCGTGATTTGATTACTCCAGTTGAATTCCCCGAATTATTATTAGGAAAATTGAAAATTGTAGTTTTGGTCGGAAAAGGCGTGAATCGGTTGCTATAGCAACCGCAATGACATTTTAATCTAGCGGTTGACAAATAAAGCGGTTCCTTGTGGCGGGTGCGATGGAGATTATTGTGTGGAAACCGGATTAAAACGGTTGCCATCGGAACGATATCGCTCGAGTGAAAACCACTCAGCGGAGCAATTAATCAAGCAATCAACGGATTTTAAACATTTCCCTTGCTGTGATTTGTGCGTTCTAAAATACCGGTTGGAATTTAGTACAAAGCAATTTGATGCGTTTTCTCAATCATCAATGTTATTTTTCATTGTAAAATTGATCCGTTTCTAGTGAAAACGGGAACAATGCCATTTTATTCAATTATCATCATTTATTCCAATTTCAAGAGAGAAATTCTCTCTAATAACAATAATTCATGGTATCGAAATTGAATAGATGGTTGCCGCGATGGTTCCGATGGAATCGACAAAGCCGCTTGCATTGAACACACACGCGACATTATTGCGATGAGCAAAGACATTTAAGACATTGTGAAACACACAGCGACTGCATTAATAACGGCATTTGAACGAATCGGTTTGGTTTGCAATGCCTCGGCAAAACAGTGCATCGCATTAAATCAATTTAATGTGTTCTGTTCTCATTTTGTGTGCGATAATATGCACGCCATTTCCTTTTTGATTAAACAAAATGAAATCAAACGAAATGTATGAGAGAGAGAGAAAGAGAGAGAGCGGTAGAGATTGTGAGAGAGGAAAAAATGCGATGCTTCTGGTGCAAAAATAAAAATAAAATGACGATGAGTTTGTTGTTATGAATTCATCGCGAGCGCAATTTTTATTATATTTTTTTTTTCGTTCATTCTCTTTTGCGGCAATGCAATGGCTGCTCATTGTCGAGACTTTTTGTTGGGCGAAATGAAAAATATGAGGTTGCTGTCGGTCGATGGTTGTGGCTGTGGGTGTGTGTTAGTGTATTACATGCCATTCAGATTGTAATTCGCAATTGCATTGACGAGCAGTGTGCTTTGTGGCGTTGAAAAGAAATGAAAAAAATAGCGAAAAAAATATGGTATTTTCAATTAAGCGCTTCAAAAGAGAGCTTTTATGCGTCTGACTGAATGAGTTTTCTTGAAGGCATTTAACTCGCTAGACAGTCGACATTGAATGTTTGAATTCAGTTGGATGAGTTTCGTGTAGTCGCGAGAATGCCAATCGTTATCCGCCCACCCAGATTCATTCATAACGCATTCAACTGGTTGATGATTCGCAATGAATTTTTAATTTTCAACGTTTGCCAGCATTCGCATCGAACTAACCGTCAACACTAAAATGCACGCACTACCAAAGCCGTTAGCCTACATCCAACCATCAATATTTATACGGAATGTTTGTATGACTGACCGCAATAGCATCCAGGGCGTTGTTATTATTCCGATAGACGGCATGCTGTTGGTCGATTCGACATGTTGTTTGGGTGTCGGTCAGTGGTCAAACAGTGAATTCTCCCGTAAAATGAGGTGAATTATTTCAATTTGCATAAATTTTTAGAAGTGCCAAACGGTTCCCTTGCACAAGTCAAATGGCATAAATCGCAGAATTTCACAAGCCACTATCGACGGTAGTCAGTGAACTTTCCGAGTCAGATCAACACTGCGATTGGCACACATGCAACCATCAACTTTATGGTCAAAGCGATGTTTCCTCGTATTTGGTCTTCACGATGGCCACCGAGTTTCGTTCCACCACAACCACCACCACCTCAGTCGCACCAGCACAACTCCATTTCAATATTCACGAAAACGTTGAAATAAATCAAATAGTTTACAAATTAATTTTGCTCATGCAGTTTTATCTGAGCGAAGAGATCGAGTTTTTCACCCCGATTCGACCACCTTCATCCGCCTCGCATCGTTCCCATGGTTTTCCTTTCTCTTTTTCTCCCTTCGGCCGAAACACCACATTTGCATGTAAATACCATTTACAAAGTGAGTCTGGGTGTTATTCGAAACCGAAAATAAAGTGGTTTTCACGTTGATTGTTCGTGCAATGACTGGATATCTCCACCAGACCGGGCACGAGTCGAGCATGCGGCATCCCAGACAAGGAATATTCCAAGAATGCTTTTGGCATTGACGTATCGATTTTAACGAAACGTAAACTTTTCCAATTCCAAAATTTTCAAATCAAAAACGGATGATTTATCGATGATTGATTGATATTCGACAGTGATGTCTGTCAATCGAGCCGGTCGAGGTCATTTCATCGGGCAAATGTTTTTGTCAGGCAATTAACAATCGAGAAATGGTTTTTCATCGATTTTCTCTCATTTTCCACCACAAAACTCACCACTCCCTTCAAAATTCACCACACTGAATACTACATAGTGAAGAAAGTGGTGAGTATCATTCACATCGATCGAATTAATTTCATCAAAATATTTGTTCAGCATAAAATCCAAAGGATTTTAACGATACGAAAACAAACGGGAAAGAACTAGAAAAAATAACTGGTCAAATCTATTGGCCTTCGAACGTTTCCGAACGGACACCAATTTGAGCGATAAAATACGCAAACAAAACCGAAATTACGAAGCAATTTAATTGAATCGAATGAATAATATTGACACATTATTGTTTTCGTAATGATGACATATTAAATTGCGGCCAGAATGGCTATCCCCTTTGGGCGTCGCTCAGTTGATAGCGACCATTCGCCGACGAATGGGTATTGCCCGTCGATCGATTCGAAAAAATAATCACATTTCAAAATGTCGTTGTTTGACATTGGTTCGTTTATCGTGCATTGTCCCATACTGCGAGTGACACATTATGGCGGTTGATGTCTGGAGCCGCAAGGAGCGTCACTGGGGCGAATGTGCGAGGGCGGTGTGATGGTGTGTGTGTGTGTGGGTGAAACACAAAACCACTTTACAACTTGTTTGCTTCCGAAATGAGTTCACTTGTTTTTTGATGAGGAAAGCACTTGAGGTGGTTATGGATATCAGTGCGGTTCAACGTTCGACTCGCATATCTTCATCGATATTGAGGAATTAGATGGACTCTGAACGGCCCTTGTAGATTCTATCAAAGCTCGCAAACATTGTAAATTCATTGGGGTTTCAGTGCAACAGTTCTTCCTTGGGAGAATCGTACAACTACTCGGGTTTCCACCGAAGCTCTGCATTCTGAACTATCCCAGGCGAACATCTCAAGCGAATGAATTATTCCGTTCTTAAACTCTGACGATTAGCGAATGCCAAATGAGAAGAAGCGCTAAAGTTTTGCCTCATTCACGAAATGGGTGCTGCATTGAAACTTCTCGCGAAAAGAAACGACGAACGAATCGCTTGAATCGAATTATGAAATGCAACTAAGTTGGGAATCATCTCACATTGAATATGATAATTTCGGTTGAATAATTACAAATTGGTTGCATGCACTTTGAGACGAAGAAGACAAACTTGTTTGAAAACACAAGCGTGTATTTGCATTGGCAAGCATACACACATACACTCAAGCACACTTACACACATGAACACATACAAACATACACACACCCAAGTAAAATCACTGAACCAAATCACAGCATCAACATTAGGTTGACTTTTCAAACGAAAACTTTTAGAAAATGAGATTTTTTTCTAATGAGGTCGATAACGCGATGGCGTACACAGTGCCGTGTCGAATATCAAACGAGCGAATTGAGCTCAGAAAAACCACAAATTCAAAATAGAGCAGATGATTCAAAGACTTTGTTTGATTACGTGACTCGACCGCAAAAGCCCTCATTCGCATGAAGCGACCGTGTCGTATTGGTCATTGGTCAATCCGTCTAATCGGCATGGATCTCATTGGTGCATTAACAGTGATGATGACGACCGTCGAAACGAGTTGATAAACAAATGAATGAGACCGCGTTCGCGAAGGCAAACCTCATAAAGCAACCAATATTCTTATCCTGCTCGACTGAGTGAATCACACGTCAACGGTGGTGTGTCGCGTGTGCAATTTCCATTTAATTTTCGCCGCCGTAGACACCGTCATCATTCGACGTTTCCTCCATTGAATCAGCCGACCAGTCAACCAAAAGGAAACCAGAAATTGGAAAAAAAAATTTACGATGATGTTGATGATTACATTGACCAAACCCTTATATTTTCATTACGGCGAATTGCCGGTCATATATTTTGATATGGTCCGCACCGAGCGGCCCAGAAGAGAGTTGTGAGGCGATGGTGGAAATGTAGGTGCGCCCTTAAGGGTGCGACGGTCCATTTGAAGCAAAGCCCATCACCGTCCATGTAATAAATGCCACAAACAAATGAAATGAATATGGGAAATGCCTTCACGCTGTGGGCTCTGACTCAGCCCCGACTCAGCCTCGAATCCATTCGAAATAATGAGCATTGTGGTCAATGGCTTGTGTGCGGATTCGGGTCGGGCTTTTATTTCTTCGTTGGCGCGCAATCCAGGTTCGGGGAGGGTGAAATCAAGGATCCATTCCATTGCATGGGCTCGTTCCGAGAGGGTCATTGGCAGAGGCCCTGCGGAGAAAATGCAAACATGAAAACGATCCCTTTGGAAATTCCGCCAATCCACCCAGCTGATCTAACCTGGAAATAAATTGAATTGAATTGATGGACGTTGGGATTGTTCCAATTCAGGCATTCGGTCGTGCTGCGGGCAAATGATCAGTTTAATTAAATGTATTGATGGATTTCATGATTCAACAGGACGATGCGACAATGAAGGCCATTTAGTTTATTGGGGATTTACATATCATTTTCATTGCACGCGCACAGCAATGGTCGCCAGCGGCAGTGGCGAGAATGATTCCCCCGACTGACCGATTCCATTTAGGTGAAATTGATTGCATTACACCATTGCGCTGGAGCTTTTGTGTTCATCATTTTTGCACAATGGGTCGATCCCTTCTCGAAATGAATCGCCACGATTGATTGTCATATCGTCACAATGCGACATTGAACGATAACGGAACCGCACTAATTAACCAATCACTGACAGTCTGATGAAAGCATTGGCCACATTGTGGTCGAGAGACCGGCTATCTGTCATTCGAATCGAAATAAAGCGGACGAGATAAATCACATTCTTTTGGTTCATTTCGTATTGGAATGTCATTTCGATTGAGATGATTAATGCGATCCTTCAGGCGGATAGGAATTTGAGGTCGTTTTGATTGATCCTATTATTCGTCCAAGTGATTGTGAACGGAGCGTAAAGGCCAGATTCAATTCGTTGATATTTCGCTCAAGATTGAAACGTGCTCGAATGAGGTCGATTTCAACGAAATTCGATCCACTTATAGCTTAATACCCTGTTCATTTTAATGCAAATGAACGCCCCCCTCCCTTCCGCTTTCATTACTGCCAGACGACAATGTCATCGCATAATATAGAATAATTAAATTAACTGAAACTGCTGGGTGAATTTTGATGTGACCATTATGCCTCGGCCCATGCACCGACCCGCACTCAATGTTTGCCATGTCACCGTGGTCAATAACAATATTTTTGAGCTTTTGATGTGTACTGATGTAAATTGAATGTAAAATCAGCTGATTTAAGCTAATTAAAATGCGAACCGACTGAATTAATTGAGGACTTTTGGGGCGAAAAAGCTTCGAAATTGAGAGATTAAATTCTTTTGTTTTATTCAATTAGAGAGCGAAAGAGAGAGAGAGAGAGAGAGAGAGAGAGAGAGAGATTCTAGAAAGAAAAAGAAAGAAATAGAGAAAGAGAGAAGAAGATAGAAAAAGAGAGATAGTGAGAGAGAGAAGAGAGAAAAGAAATGAAAAGAAAGAGATAGAGAAAGACGGAAAACGAGAGAAAGAGAGAAAGAGAGAAGGAGGGAAAGAGAGAAAGATAGATAGAGAAAAGAGAAAAAAGAAAAAAGAAAAAAAGTGTCATTTGGAAAAAAGTCAATGCTCATTCAGATTGGTCGCGCAGCCTTCGTGAACGTATCAAATTCCACGCGGAGTTTGTGATTAACACGCAACAACTCGATGGGCGTTATAATCCCCAGCGAGTTATTTAATTTACTAATTGCGCAACCAGTAATTCAGTAGGCCAAGCAGCACGCATCCACTCACAAACACTCGAGACCGATAGGGTGCGGAAGGCTGTCCGCCAAGTGACCGGTGGGGGCTTATCGAACGACACTGCCGTTTGTTTGCCTCTGAAAACTACCTCATTCCGATTTCACGTATGACTGCATCGTTCATGCAATCATCAACTGCTGATTCTCAGAATTTTCGAATCGTAAATATCCTGGAGAACTTCAAAACATCTCCTGGGGCGTCAATTATGAAATGTTGTTCGAAGAATTTTCCCTTTTGAAACCTCTTTCCTGCAAAAACTAATGAAATTTCTTATTCCTTTCAGGTAAGTTTCACATCTCACCCACACCTCCACGCTGCGCTCAGTCGACACGTCAACCGATCGCCAAATGTATGTATGCATTTTCCCGTTTGCCTGGCAACCAACGCCTCCAGTGACTAGTCACAAAGCGTTGCTCAACGAATTTCCACAGCAGCGCAAAATCCAAATGTGATGAACAAATTCCACTCGATAATAAACTATTTATTCGAACGACAAAACAAATAAACAACTTGTCGTCGCGCAAATAAACAATGACGTTTTTTCCAATGGAAAAATTCACAAACGAAAATAGGAAAAATTATTGGATGCGAAAGCTATCCACAATTGTAGGATCGAAGCGAAATAGAAGTAGAAAAACAAACTAGCAAAAAAAAAAAAACGTCAAACAAAGTGGATTATTTTCGTATTTGACATTCAGCACGATTCACACATTGCATTCATCACATTCATCTTCAATTATTGATTTTCATTGTTTGCCCTGCGAGGCATCAAAGCATAGCTCATGTTGCCATTCGAATCAAATAATTGAATGAAAAAAACTTTTATTCGAAATGAAAATTGTTCCTCCGACCGCCTCGGAATCACACCAATGTCACGTGTGATGTGCCTGGATGGTTTTAGCGCAACTAATCGCAAGCGCTTGAGTTGAGTCGACAGTCTGAATGTTTTGAACTTTAATCCTTGGAATTTCGCTGGAACTCGAAGCCGATTTCAGCGAGTTCGCAAATACATTCGGAACTCATGCCGAGGGAATTGAGGTGGAGAGTGGCTTGATGTTAATCATTGTGACGTGAGGCAGACCAAGTTTGTTTATTTCGATTATCCCGGCTTCGACTGGAATGGTGACCTCACGACCGGAAAATAACCTCGACTCGAATCGAATAATCATTTTCGCCGAAATCCTGTTCCGTTGAAACGTTTCGATTCGATTTCGGATTGAATTTCACCGAAAAAGCAAAATTCGACAAATCGAAATGCAATTGCAAACATCATTATGTGTAAAGCGCGGCCAACCGATTATCATAATTATTCCCGTTGAATAATACGCCGCAATCATTCCCGGTCTTTTATTGCATTGCAACTCACTCGGCTCGAATGACTGTGCCAAATCCAACGCTTTTAGCGAGCGCTCGCAATGTGATTGGCCAATTCGGGGATAACATTTTCCCTAAACTCATCGACAGATCCAATGCGTTGCCATGCAAAGCAGCAATGTTTCATTCGGCGGGGACAATGGCCGATAACCCCTCGTTTCCAGCAGTCCCTGGGAGATTCAGCGAGCCCCAAACAAACACAAAAACAACAATTTTCTCGAAATTCCTCTGGGACGGTGATCGCATGAAGACGAGAGCGAAAAAGAGTGAGAAGGACTGAGAGAATGCGAAAGAGAAAAAACGCCAGTTTAATTAGGTTGATTGGCGAAAAAATGGCCTGTTACGTGAGCGATGACCGGTCGTTCCGTGAATTCCATGCGGTCATAATGGCTGCTCGTCGATCAGCCAATCATTCATCGGGAAAAAGAAGAAGAAGAAGAATATTTGGAAATTACCGAAAGCAATAATCATTAATACGATATTGCTTTGTTTATTTCCATCATTAATTAGACGGTTTTTCTATTCGATTTCATCCAAGAAAAAAAAATCATTCGCAACTTTTTCCGTTCATTCTGGAATGTCGTCGGGCTGAAAATCGGCACCTCGAAACGATTCAAGTGATTTATTGCTGCGGCGAAAATGGTGTATTCGTTTTTTCAAAAGTTTCAATTCGATCATCTCGCCGGCGAAGGGGAATGATGATTGATGGATCGCTCGATAAATGCCCAGTCATGGCCGTGGAATGGGGTGAGCATCTTCCTTGAAACAATTCGGTCCAATTGTGTCATTTGCTCTCGTCAAAGTGCGATAATTCCGCCTGAACGAATGCGTTGGAATGTCAGAGGCGTTGAAGAGGGTTTTCAATATTCATCAAACGGTGATGTAACCATTCTGACAATTTGCACGGAATGCCTGTTTCCAAACGAGTGCCCTTATTCAACCCTGAAATCTCCTTGACCGACGGTCGTCTTCATTCGACCGAAAATCGCTTTCTTCAATTCAATGTTTATACTTCGACGGGACATTCCGGACCCAGACATCCGTTAATATTGCTCCGATGGCCAGCTACTTTCAATGCGACCGTAATAAAATCACTTTGTTTTTTTTTTTTCATCGTCACCGAACGCAACAACTGCGTCGCCAGCAATCAATTGGCCATTCATCAAAACGCAATATGTTTATGAGTCTCCGGTCGATTATTATTCTTTGCCGGTCGTTTATTTGGTCGAGGCGTTAAAATTAATTGGATTTTGTCAATCGGCGAGTGTGCATAAACCGACTGAAATTAGAATTATCTCGATATTTGACGATGGCTTATTTTCCCCACAGATGTGATTTCACCATGTGGTTGTTAAACTGAAATGACGCCATTTTGAGAAATGTTCGTTAAATGCGTCAATGATGGGCGAACACTATTCGGTTATCGTTCAGCCGCGGAGACCTGTTGATGTGAATTACTTTGGAATTCGATTCGATTGTGTTTGAAATTGTATGAGGGCTGTCATTCGGTCAGTGATTGAAGGTTGGATGAGTGACGTTTACTAGTCGATCGCACATTTCCCATAAGAATTTCATTTGAAAAACGAACCGAAGCCCAGAAACGCTGTTAATTAGTCATTTCCAATCATCCACTTCGACTCTCCTCTTTGTGCAGAGAATTCGATAGAAAATCTCATTGACATTGTTCAACAGTCGCACCTCAATCCCCGCATGTATACAGTACAACCCCAACCGTTACCCACTTGCATTTTAATTAACCGAAAATCATCGAAAACAAAGAGCGAAATTCGCTGAAAATCAGTCAAAAGTCAAACAGTGGAAAAAAACACTTTGGCAGGAAGTTTAATTAGAATCGTTTTTTTTTGTATCGCAGGCGACTTCAAAACGAACACCGCGGCGATGTTGGTCGCGAATGGTGACGACGACGATGTAGAGTACAAAGTGAACGCTCATTGAATTCAAAGCAGACACTTTCATTGCATTACATAATCAAATGAACGTCATTCGAATGAGCGCGCGCTTCAATTCGCCCCGTTCGAAATGAGCAACAACCACTTAAAATTTTTAACTTTATTAAATTCGAATGGAATACTCAACAACGCGCAAAACCAAAGAAACGAATTGCAAGGCGAAAAAAGAAAGAACAAAAAGAAAAAGAAAAATGGAATTAAATTCGATATTTCCATTTTCCCAAAGCTCTCATTCGCCGTCTTTCATTCAATTTGAATCCATTTTGAGACACTTTACCGCTTCGGCGTATTCTCGCCATTATTCAATAATCTATTTTCGATCGCAATTTCGTTTGTTCACCGATTGTTCGTTGTTTCGTCTCGTGGATAGGCTACCGATCGGCAGTCAGCGGTTGAGTGTAATTCAACTCGTCGACAGACTCAAAACACGAACCGAAACGATGAAATATGAACCAGATTGAGGCAATCCAACTGCTGAACGCTTCCCTGCTCCCCCATCCGTCGAATGGGTCTTGCGTTGGCTACTCGTTTTCCGAACGCTCGCCAATAAACTCCTCGCGTTCGCTCGGCTCGTTTTTCCGTATCGTTTCCTTTCCGTTTTAATTACGAACTTCATTACGGGTTGACCATTTGCACTCAATATTTCACATTGGGCTGTCAATCAAAACGTCGAAAACTCATCTGAAATATGATTTTCCCATTTCGCCGCATCTCTAGTCGTCGTCAACTTCGTCGTCGTCCAATTAATTATTTACGAAAAATGCGAGAAATAAACGAGCGAAAGATCAAATCTGAAATTGAGCTGAGTTTTTTTTTTTCGGCAAAATTCGAGCCACTGCCGCCAGATCAGATCGGCTCAAGGTGTTTGGTTAATTGATTTTTCGCGATGAATTTTGATATTTTATTTTCGGATTGTTTACAC
>JANSTV010055748.1:0-12975 GCA_027564135.1 Lestremia cinerea | reverse complement strand
CTCAAGAACTTTGATATGTCGGCCTTTTATGATGGGCGCAGTCATCGGCACACCAAATCAAATGCACGCCGATCCACAGCGGCTGGTCATCTTGTCAATCATCCAACGCGCTAATCGACAGCATGCAACATCGAATGCTATTGTCAGCCGTCAGTCGGACGATGCACGTGAGCAAGCTTGTGTGCAGAATCACTGATTGAATGCCGTCGTCATTTTCCGAATGACGCGCGCAAGACGACAAAAAAAGAAGAAAAAAAGAATAATCAAAACGTCCGTCGTTCAGCTTGACTCGACCGGGCTCACACACAATGCGCATTCTAATCGCAAATTATGATTGGTGGTGCATTCTTTTTATTTGTTCTTTTTTTTTCGTGTTGCTGCGCACGGATGTTATTCCTGAGACGATTACAACGATATTAATTTGATTAAATTGCCGCATCATGTGGTGTGCACTGGCTGATCGGCTTATCGGTTGACTGGCTCACTTGCTGATGAGCCCAGTGCTCATTGCGACGGCAGTGTGCGCGACAAGCAGTTCACTTTTTCCTCGTATCATTTCGATCGACTTGTAATTGGCTTTTAATCGAGTTAATCGGTTTATTAACAAGAAAAAGGAACGAAACCGTTAGAGCCACGTGCGTTTTTCGAGAAAATTGTTGAGAAATTTTCGAATAAAAAAAAACAAAGTGCGGTTTTCACTCGCTTAGCAGCCGATCGTTAAATTACCCGAAAATTCGAATAGAAATATCAAATTTACAGCTCAGTTTTCGAGCGATTTAATTCCTTAATAGACCTTTTGAATGACCGCATCGAACGGGCGAGGAGGCCATTTCAACAGCTTCACATCAATTTTATCAATTCAATCAATGTTGAGGCTTTTCAAAAAGCATTTTTATGTATTTCAAACATAAAATTCACATAATATTCTATTGGCTTGATGATGATGATGACGGCGACGTTGACGCCGACGAAGGCTACGAACAATAAAACACACGAACTCGACGATGAGAGATCCATCAAAATGACCTCTTTTGTTATGATTTTTTTTTCTTTTAGAATGGAGCATTTTTTTAAAAAAGACAGAAGATGAAGGAAAATCCCGAAGATCAAAACGAAGAGCAAAAATTTTGTTGCAAATGAATGCAAACGATGAAATGCTTGCAAGCGAAAAAAAAGACGGCAAACCGAAACGAAAAACGAATCGAAATGGACGAGAAAACTGAATGAAGACGATGATAGTGATGATGATGACGAGGATGGTAAACAAAGCGTTCTCGCATCGGAATGCAGTTAGTTTCTCTTTGAATTTCATCTCACTTTGATGCGATCGTGTACTGCACCGGTACGACAATCAACGGGCTGCCATGCACTCCACACGGCCGCTATTCTCCATGCCGATATGTTATGTGTGTCTGTGTGATTGTGTGTTGCTTGTAAAATTGATTGCAAATTTTAAAGATCGTGTCTTGTTCGACCTGATCTTTATTTGAATTGATTGGCATGCCGGCGCTTCAAAATAATAAACCGTTTATGTTTCACTTTGTTTTCGAGAAATTTTTTGTCGTTTCCATCTGTTTTCGAATTTTGCTCGGTTGCTTGCTTGATGCACGGCCGAATGATGCGATGGCGGCAGCATTTTAGGACGCAATTTTCCCCCTGATCTGTTGTTGTTTCTTTTCTATCAAGTGACAATTACGGTGACGACGATATTTTGATAGATGCATGATCGATAATGTTCAGTCGGTTGTCGTTCCTGACCGATCCAATGGTGTGAAATGCAATGCTTTGGAATGGAAATTTATGGCGATTATTGGCCAGTTAAGGCATTATAACAGGACTGAGGTCGATCGAGTTTCGCTTCGATCTGCTCTCGAACGAATCAATTGACTTCAGAGGTCGTTGCTATGATGGACGCTCACATGGAAATGTCATGCAAAGTGATCATTTTTGCTGAAATCACCATAATTGGACTAAACGAAAATTCCTTTCATCTTGTCGCCTGCAAAACCACCGCCCCGCGCCAAATTAACGAAAGCCATTCTCTCGATCGACGCCACAAAAGTTTCGTAAAAACAACAGAAACCCAAGCAATTTGCAATGTTGCTCATCATGAAAAATGCAATCGTTAGAAATGTTATCACAAAGAAGAAAAACGTGAATGATGAAGAGATCTCGAACGATGATTCTCGGAAATGAAATGGTACTTGACAATTTGCCGTTTCACATAATGTTCATCGGTTTGAAACGTTTATTAGACGATGAATGTCGTCGATACTCATCAATAGTCGTCATTCACATCGTTGTCATCCGCATCATAATCGTAGTCACTGTAAAATGTTATTTAACAAACTCAAGAGGAAGAAAAAAACGCATACGAATGGAAGACACGAAAAAAAGATCAATCGAATGGCAAAATGAAGCAGCAGTCGGAAAAAAATAGCTGAAATTTATTAAAATTGAACGAAACAATCGTCGCGGGCACGGCAACAGCAATAGCACTGCCACAGCAATGGCGACAATGTGAACGACGACGCCCGTAAAACCGAACGAAATCGGAAAATGGAACAAACCGTGATTTAGTTTAAATACGTTTAATTGATGGCAAAACGAGTGCACATAAAATGATTAGATTAATTGAAATATGTTGTTATGGCAGTGTGATGATGATGTCGGTGATGTTGCTGTTGCTGATGCGGTTGCCGACGTTCGTTTGCCAATTCACGAGAAGACGCTTGACGACGATTGTGAGAATATGAGAATTCGAATGCACGCGGCAATGATTTATGATTTATGACATCGGCCATGTTTCAAACTCAATGCTCGAATATAAATCAAAGGCACATGCATTGCTGGCTTGCACGAGCAATCGTACATGACAATCGGATGATATTTCGAAAAGTGGTCGATTTTGAGGACGCATTTTAATGTGAGGCATGTGCGATGAATTTCTTATTAACGGAACATCTGAACAACGTTCGTTGTGTTGAATGCCAGTTACGATTGAATGTCGTGCATTTAGCGTTCGCGAGTCGCGACAATCCGGAAATGATTCGTTGCCTTCGTCGTTGACGATCAATCGACTCACCAGAAATCAAATAGACGGCGAAATATAAAAATAATTAAAAACCAAAGAAAGAAAGGAAAAATCGAAAATTCATTTGTTTTCCGAAATGGATCTGACCATTGAGTGCGCTGTGACTGCTGCGGCACAGCGCACTGTTTCCATTGTTCTGGTTCGATTGTCTGATGCCCATTTCGTTTGTTGTGCTTTGAACTTTGTTCTTTGTGGGTTTTTAAATGCATTTTCCATATAATTTTATATTAGGTGACCTACTTTTCCTCGATGATCACGATTTCAAATCCACAGCAGATCGAGAGGAAAAAAGAATTAAAACAAAACAACCGAGCACTCAAGCAACGGCCAGCAAAATAATAATGAAAAAAAAAACATCGCACGAAGAAAATCGCTAGTCAATGAAAGCGGCCGAGCAACCATCTGACTCGCAAAATAAGAATTGACGTTTTGTGAAAACAATAACAGCCAATTTGAAATTGTAAATAAAATGGAATTGAAACGCAGTCAATGGTGCGCTCTTTGGTTTGTGGTCCAAAATTCATTTTTAAGTGAAATGAATCTATGGTTTTTTTTTTCCTGTGTGATGATTATTCGCAATCAGCGCCAACTTATTCGCGACTCCGCATTGGATCATTGGTCGCCGCAGCTGATGCCGCGATCCCACCGCCGCCGCCGTGATGATGCTAATCCACCAGAAATGGATTTTCGTGTGCTCAGCTCGGTTTTCAAAACATCATTATTCCGATGAATTATAGAAATTTTTTCATTATTTGGACGATTCGTTGTTGAGAAGGCGGCTTTCGTGCGGTTCCGAGGCGAACGCTTGAAAAGGAACATTTTGTTTCGCATAATTACGTGCGATCATGTTGAAGAGAGGCTTTCAGACCGAGTCGAATCGGTTCGAATCGAATCGAGCGGAGTGCGAACTTGATGCAATATTGAGTCATGCTTGATTTCGCGTCGAGAGCAGCTTTTGGTGTTGAACTCACGAGTGATGTGTGTCACTTGCTGAAAGACTTGATTTCAAGAGATGGTTTTGATGGGGAGAAACCGTGTGTTCCACAAAAGGCCATCACAATTCCGCTAAAAGGTGTCATCCTGAAGATCCAAAGCAGCATCAAAGCATCTAAGCAATTTCACAACGATGCCACTCCGATCAAAAAACCACCATGGAAATGTCAAAACACGAGATAATTTACGAATTTCCTCTCGACCGAAAATTCAAGCAAAAATAAGTAAAAACTGTCGTCTGAATCAAAGCATGCCAATATGTGACTGTGTCATGAAGACAATTCCAAGCAAAATGCAATGTGTCAATGTCGCTGGAGTTCCGATGCGCAAGCGTTTAAACGCAATTCGTTTCGTTCTTTCAAATCGTAACCACTGAATGGAAATGAATAGAACGATTCACCATTGGTGTGTCTGTACGAGCGCGCGCGCGCACAAATGCTCACTCATTTTCGCATAAAATAAATTACACGCGCAACACAACCGCGAATGACAACCGTTTCAAATCGAATAAATCATTTTTGTGGAAGAGAACGGTGCGCGGTAATGCAAGAGTGAGAGAGGGAAAGAGAGAGAGCGCGTACGGGAGAGAGTGAGTGCTTAGGCATTTCTTCGCAAAGCTTCAAACGCATTGACCATTTCAATATTTATGACAACATTCTGGAAATCGATCTGTAATCGATGATGAATTTCATTTAAAAATGGTTAGAGCCAGTCAATGTCGTGCTGATTCTGGTTGCAGCAGCATAAACTGTTCGCGTTACTTCGGTGTGGGACTCGGCCGATCGACGAAAGAGTTTGACCGGCGATTCGATTCTTCAATTTGTCGTAAGATCGTTTCGTTGCGGCACCGTTCTGTTTATTAAATGAAAAATAATTAAACTGTGAACGATGAAGAAATGCATGATCGACGATATGAATTGCATTGCATAATACAGGAAAATCAGGCTAATTCATGTCATGCCCATTGCCCATTACCCATGCCATCGCCGTCGTGGTTAATCCATAAACATGTGATGACATCTTACCATTCGTTTAGTGAGAATTATTGTTATTAAATTTCATTGGAAAAATTCTTAGGAAATCCATCGGCGCATCAGCTGGGTCGTGAAGGAGAAAAAACAGTATTCTCGCGCAATGAGATTATCTCTCAATGTGTTTGCCTCTTTTCACTTGATTCGCCATTCAACGCTTGGTATTTAGCACAATATATGAAGAGTTCTTAGCAATTTTAATCGATTGTCGATGGGATTTCATTTGTTTTGCAAAAATTACAGAGATCTCTCGCATTGCTCTTCCGCCGAGTGCAACGAACTCTTAATCAATTCCACCAAACCTCAACAGTTTTATGCAAATCAATGCATATTTCGTGAATTTTTTGATAAATTCAATCAAATATTCAAATGAGCAAGAAGATGAGTCACCGAATGAGATCGTTTCTTTCGGCGTGGAATGTTCCATGTTTGAAATTCGCCGTGGCATTGACAGTGACACTTCGTTCAACGAACTAATTACTAACAAGCACGAAATTCTTCCGAAGAAAAGCCAAGCAACAGATCGAAGGCAGACAAAACTTCAGTGAAACTGAGAATAAAATCCTGGTATTTGTCACGAATCACCAGCCATAATTCCATCGAGAGAAATATGATCGGAGAATAACAAAATAATGTACACTGCGATCAGTTGCTGGCTGGTGTGTTATGGTGAAAATGGCGAAATGACTGATTGAATATGATTTGTCGAATGTGCATGACCGGATATTGGAACGAAAATGAAATTCGATTTCGCGGCATTGAATTACAAAACGTACTCCGTCTGTGATTGGTGTGAACGTAATTATGGAATTTCGGAGCGGAATCATCGCGTCGATCGAACTCCACCAAAGACGGGGACGATTGAAAACGAATCACCGACAGGATGCGTACGTTTATTGGCAACGGATTTTATCGGCACAACATCATTCTGTGTCGAATTATGAAGCGCATGAACACAGGCATTTTCATTTGAATAGTCATTCCGCATCCAACCTGGCGATTAGTCCTCCTAATGACAATCATTTACTCCAATTATTTTCACTTTCAAGCAAGCCCCTTGTGCGACGTGAATTAATTGAATCACCGTTCATCTCTCCGTGTATTGTTGTCTTAACACACATCCACTCAATTCATACGAAATAATCCATTAAACGCAAGAGTTGCACGCACGCACTCGAACAACGTCCATGACAACAAAAACAACACATTCCTACATGTAAACATTTCAATTTTTTTTTTCACTCATTTTCATTTCGTTTTCGCTTTTTTGTTATTGTTGCTGTTGTTGTTGTTGTTGTTGTTGTTGTTGAGCTTTTCGTTCGCGGTTGTCGCATTATGCTGTTTTTCGTTGATGATTTTTCGATTTTTGTTTTATTTCTGCGATTCGTCCACTTATTTTTTTTTTTTTTTTTTTGTTTGAGATTGTCGTTTTTTTCTTCTTTTCGGTGTTGCGTTTCGTTTGTTCGCCTGGCGATCGATCAAATTAATTTTTATTTAATTTTCGTACCGGCTGTTTGTACAAAGGCGATCGGAATCGATCAATCAAAACAGCACAATCAGAAGCAACAGCCTGATGGAATAGAAGTGCCGGCAATGCCGGCCAACTGAGAAACGCCGGTTTCGGTCACACAAACAGAATCGAAATATCGAGCTTTTGCCCATAAAACGCTTGAATTACAATATAACAATAAATAATAACAGTTTGTGGACGTAAGAAACAAAAAAAAAGGAAAAGAAAAAGACTGAAGTAATAAGAAAACACAAAGCCGACGTGACTGCGAGATGAACGACTCAAGCGATAGGCTACGCAAAGAGCGCGCGCGATCAAGAGAATTGAAGAAAAAAGTGCAGTCAATAATCTGACGACGAGCTGGAACAAACGAATGGACAGCAACGACATCGACATCGACGAATGGACAGAGCGCAATGGCAAACCAACACAAAAACACTATCACCACACATACAGACGCAACGGAGCATGTTAAATAGCTCAGAGAATTGAAATAATGCATAAAATGATGATCTAGATCTTGCCAGTGATAAGACAAACAAAAGGCTCCCATTACAAAATGCAGAACAAACTGTCTGCAAATTGTGTTCTTTGCTTTGTTATCAATGGCCGGTATCGTCTATTTGCTTCAGAGTGTATGTGAGCTGACACGCACACATTTGCCACATCTGCATGCGCACAAATGCACCGCAATTCAGCCATCTAGTCAGCGAGGAACAACAGCGATAATTCCAAAGATGAAGTATATACAGTCGAGAGAAAAAATCGCAACAAAATGCATTTTTCATGTTTTGTATTCTCTTTTCATTCAGAATGAAACGTTTGTTGTCGTTTTTTTTTCTTCGGCCGTTTTGCTGTTCATTCGTTTTGCCGGTGCTTTTTTGCTCTTCTCTCGTTTGATTCTTTTCTGTTTTTGTTTTCAACCGTTTTTTTTCTCCTCGTTTTTTTTTGTTTGGTTCGTTTTGTGTTACTTTGCCGGGCTGTGATTGCGCGGTTTGCGTTCGCGTTCGTTTGCCGTTTTACGTTTGGTGATGCTGCAAGAAATATTACATATGCCAAGTCAAGGCCATTTTAAATTAGTTCGATGTGCAACAATGTAACGATGAAATATGTGAAGTGTCGTTCACATGATGATCGATTTGAAATGGTTGCTCGACGTTGGAATGCATGCAATTTTTCCAATTTGAAAGATTATGGTTTTTCTTGTTGTTTTTGTGGGTTTGATATGGTACAGATCGCTTCGTCACATTTTGGAGAAGCAATTTGGGTTGTTTCGCCTGGCAAAACCTGAATGAAATTTGGGGGCACTCAACCCTCCATCAATGTACTAGCTTTTGACCTTGTCGGTTCAATTTCTTACGGATTTTCGGATGATCCTTAGATCATCGCCGGGAATAAGATATCGATATGGTGTCCTCGGGGTGAATTGCGACCCCCTCTCTTTTTTTTCTGGTATTTTTTCTCGGATATCTTATTTCGGGTTCCCTCCATCCGACTTCCGACACCTTGCCCACATACGAACGGGATTGATGCTTTCTGTTTTTGGGCTGCGAATCATAATTGGCTAATTTGTCTTGTTTTTTCTCGTTTCTCTGTTGTTTATTCTTTCGTGTTTGCTCATCGAAAAATTTAATGTTTCCATTCGAATCATGTATTTTGTACGCCGGTTGTGGACGTAATATAGATATTTCGGCTTAATGTGCAAGCGGAAACCCGCCCAAAACGTAAATAACCGAAAATTTTCGTTCATCCACCGAAGCGATGAAAACAGTGTTTCATCGCAAATTAGCTCTTAATTATGGAGAGACCATGACCGTTGGACGTTGATTGTAACGCCTCCACAAGAGTTTCAGTTGATGGGATCACCTCAGTGTCGCGACCGAACGGGAAGTTTGGAACGAACTTAAACGTGAGACTCGAAGCGGAGTGACAATGCGGTGCGATAAGGAACGCAACAGCAGCGAAACGTGGAAAAGCAAAAATCCTCGGAAATGATTAACGATCTGCTTTCGATATCACTTTTTTCCGTTGAATCAATTTATTTTCATTAATTTTCTAGTTTTGCAAGATCCCATGGAAGGTATTCTATATCGATCGCTGCGAACAATGTGGCGTAACTAAATGGTTCGCTAAAATGGTTTCGGTTTGATGCACAACGTGAGAATAATTTTACTTTCTTGGATTCAGAAACCGAACAAACAATCGAGCACCGCCATGCGAATGACTATAACGTCGAGTACGATGCGGTGGCTGAACGATGATGATCGAAACCGTGGCGACGAATGTGAATTACAAAAACTAGTCGACTGGCTTGAAACATTTAAACAAATAAATGATCACTGTCGGTTCATTTTACTCACCAATAATGGCGTGCACTCTGACACTTAGCTGAGTTCGAACCACAAGCGAGTTCTTACGGCTGCTGAAATGGGAGAGAAAAAGCAAGATTATCGATTAATTAATGGTTTTTTTTGTTTTGTTTGATTTATTTGGGAGGTTTCATTTGTCGTTGCTCTTCATAACGGATTTGTGACGACGATCGATGAAATTAAATAAGATCAATCGAAGTCTTCATCAAATGGTGACACATTCACACAATTGATAACAGAACAAACGAGAGAGAAAAAGAGCGTTCAAAGAGCAGAAAAAACGAAAGAAAAAAACTGGAGAAAAAATATTGCCGACTTTCATTTGTTTCTCACATCTGCATACAATGCAATTGCAAAATAATAGCGCATCCACAACTGTCCGAAGAAATATTCAATTCCCAAACCGTGTGGATTCCGCTGGAGTCAAAACGGAATACAAAATCAAGATTTGATTTAATGTTCAATGAACGATCGAATGATAATGATCGTGATATTCCATTCGTTGAATCCACAGTAACAATGAGGCGGCCAATCATTGAATTGGAATATCCTCACGGGGATATTCAAATTTAACGATCTTTCCTAACTGATGCACCGAGCTGCATCATTGTATCGGTCGCGCGCGCAAGCGCTCATTCTTTCATACACACACAGACACACACACACACATACATACTCAAATACAGACCGACCATCACGTTTGCAGATGATGTCAAGCTCATTCCCTTGCAGCGTCTAATGGAATTGAATGGATTGACTACTTGATTAGTTTGCGATGAAAGCACCTGCGCATACATTTTCTTCTTCTTGATCGGGTTGTCTCATCGTCGTAGTCTTCGTCATTCTTTCTCTCGAAAAAGTATTGATTGTAGTTCAATTTTGATTTCCGGTTTGTACCTCGACAGCCAACCGCAAGTCACACACATACACACACACATGCACATACACAAACACATACACATCACTCCAAAGCACTATCATCGATCGATCCCATACATTCGACATGCCATCTCAGATGATGATTGAATTCAATGCCATTGACAATTTACGATACGGGAATGATTGAAACGCATTCGATAATTCAACCATAAATGTTATCCATGAAATTAAATTAATCGAGTGGAAATGGAAAAAATACAACCCGACACAAACGGTTCTATCATCATCATCATCGTCATCAACGATCGCTTCGTTGCTTGTGCTGCCGTCATCATGCTGCGTGCTGTGTGACATCGTTCAAATGACGTGAATATACCGAAATCGAATAAATAGAAATTTATTTCAATTTTAATTTTCCTCCGTCAACCGACAAACGCCATTTAGCCGATCGAATTCAGACAGATAGACCGTGTAATGAACATTTGCAAAACCACACAGAACTCAATTGGAAATTTTCTTTCAAATAGAATTTTGTCATTCGAACGATTTTCATCTTCTGCATACACTGTCTTCGGTATCGGTAATGAATATAATTTTTAATTAGAAGTTCAATTCTTAATAGACGTCAAGCCATCGGTTTAACGGTACTTGCTCTGAAGCAACAATGATGACATGATCACCGCACAGAGCACCAACCATGCATGGTGTTCATGCGGATGACATTAGCGCAAAGTCAAAATGAGAAGAAGCGAAAAAAAAACGAGAAAAACCTATAATAAAAATCGAATAAAAAGAAAACCGACGCGAGACAATAACCGAAGAAGTGGAAAGAGATAATCATCATCAGCTGATGGCGAGCACCTTAAGGCCATTCGAGTCATATATAGTTTTAAATGCAACCATGTTATGCAATGGGCTAATACGGAGATAGGTGATAGGTGTCAGTCGTCATCAATGGTTGTGGTCTGTGCATCGTGGCAGAAACGACAATGATTACATGGCGCTTTAACAGTCACTCGGTGTAAGTGAAATGACCTTCGGCCGGTGTGTCGCTATCGATGAGGGTTTCTCTCTTCAAGAACGGCTCCTTCATTCGTACTCAATTTTGAACATTTCTCGCAGAGACCTCGTCGATCAGCGTCGATTAGAGACATTCCTCCACTAAATGACTGCGAGCCATCCAAATATCACCTGCTATTTCAGTTCGTGGAATGCAATTCGGCGTAAAACCGCTTAACATTCAACCACATTGATACAGTATTATCTCGAAAAATGTGCAAACGGCGTTTTGTATGATTACCCTCGGCTTGGCCGGTGATAATATCAAACGCCATAAACAAAATAAGAAAACAAAAAAACCAAAAAAGCAAAAAACAAATGTATGAACAAACATCAACAACAACAGCACCAACATTGCCTAGGACAAGTTGATAATGCTGTGTATTTTACGCATATTTTCAAGCAATAAATCTCAAATGATTCCTCTACGTTCTGGCGTCCTCGTCCAATGGCTTTGGTGATTTGCTCGATTAGTAGTCGTGTGGCCAATTCCGCTACGTAATAACTAGTTGACTGCCGCGTTAAATGAATGTTAAAATCGTTTTTTCTTTTTTTTTTCATTATGTTCGGATAATTACATTTACTCTGATGATTTGACTATTTGGACACTCTTCTTATGAGCTGCTGGATGGCTGTTGTTTTTGTCCGTTAAATACTCATCATTTCTGTTCGAAAAGAAACAACGCTGAACATTCATCCAGATCGAATCGGATTAATCAACCAAATCCGAGTATCTCGGATGCCATCACTGACAATTCGAACTATTTTTTTTTCTCTCGACATTTAATCGTTTAAATTCGAATAAGTAAATTAAATATTTCAACGAGTCGTAACCTCCTCGTTATCTGAATGAGAATTGTCTCTCGTATTTCGGCTCGTGCGAGGCTTTCATTAAGAAATTCCGTTAATTTGCAAATCACTAGGCTTGATGAATGACTCAATGAATGTCGAGTTGGGTATTCATTGCGATAACAATCGCTGTTAAAATCATCGCCAGCAGAGACGGCACATTGACGGCGTCGACCTTGGGCTCAAGACGATTGTACTTTTTCGTATTTTCACAATTTTTTCACCGCTGTGAAAGTTCATCTGCCCAAAACAACGCAACAATAAACGAAAATATTGAATAAATTGGACGATTGGCTCCATTCGTTCGAAAAATTTATATAATCGATAGATATTTCTCTAGAAGATGAAATGAAAAGCAATGGAAAAGAAACTGGCAACGACTTTCAATTTTTGAAACCGTTTAATTGATGTTGAAATTCACTCTCGGGCCGAACAAAAACTTCCTTTCTTGCCGGAACGATTCTGAATGATAATTTTCGTTAACCGAACGAATATTTTTTGTGGGTCATCGTGATTGATGCCACCATAAATCAATTCGCATCCACATCATGCTCGACGAGAAAAACGATTTTTGGCCTGCGGTGTGTTCATTGTGCGTGTGCACGTGTGTGCGTATCTTGAACAAACATCCTGGTATCGTTGAGTAGAATCGATGCAGTTTCGATGCAAACCGAATAAATTAAAAATGACAGTGAAAGTCATGCCAGTAATTACTGCAATAAAAAAAGATATCTCGGAAGAACTTCGACGCCATTAATGCTATCATACGACGGCATTATTGTGATGTTGTTCATCACATTTTAACGGAATAAACTTTGTCAGGTATTGATGATTTGTTATTATTCGATTTGATAATCGGATTATGATACGTAACTCTTCGGGACCTAACCGACTGTTGACTGAATTCAAAACGTTTTCACGTAAGTTTTCAGCGAATTAATCCCACTTTCATTGCTAACTTTTACTATCTGAACCGTTCGTTGCAACTTTTTCTGACTTTCTAATAGTTCCTGGCGCCGTTCAGTCGACCATTCGACCAGAACACTTTGCACATTTCATTAAGCTGTTAGTAAAACTTCTGTCGACGTTTTGTTGAGCTTTTTCACAACGTAACGTAACGGTAAAATGGGATAAATACCTCGAATGAAGTCCTTCGATCTCTTCCGATTGTTCGGCCAATGACGATTCCAA
>JANSTV010055737.1:0-12976 GCA_027564135.1 Lestremia cinerea | reverse complement strand
TTATGGAATTTCAGCGTGAAGAATATTAAAATGATATCCAGGCTGATGTCTTGCCATTGACCCAATCTGCGTAGATGGCACAACAGTTGATAGGGTCGATT
This sequence comes from Lestremia cinerea, assembly GCA_027564135.1. NCBI lineage: Eukaryota > Metazoa > Arthropoda > Insecta > Diptera > Cecidomyiidae > Lestremia > Lestremia cinerea. The sequence goes on along the minus strand of JANSTV010055737.1, from coordinate 12,875 downwards.
GAACGTTTACCATAACCTCATCATTAATAAAGTAGCTGCTCCTCCTCCTCCTTCCAACCCCGCACTCCTCCTCCCAATCCCAAACACTTCGATCGATCCGGCAATTATAAAACCGTTGCACAATCACCATAAACTTCCATCAATAATTTTCAAACTCACAGCAATGTGTGACATGTGTCACGCAACACGAAAGCTCGTTGACTACACATCCAATTAACGTTCGAAAACTCATAACGCTTTCGGTGTATTTATTAACAAATATTAATTTAAAATGTAATAGCATTGTTGAATGTCATTGTACGGAAATAATCATTGCTCCGAGATGTAAACACATTTCGAAACGGTTATTATTGTCATTGCGATGTCACCTAGTTTGATCGTCAATTATCGTTAATCGGAGATAGTGGAATAATATTCGATGCGTTCCGAATAGTGGTTCGCTGTGCCGATTTCCACAATAAAAGTTCGAAATTGGGTTCCGATTGAGTCCGGGGTTCGGCGGTGACGTGGATTTCGTGTTATGGGATAATGCAGTCAAATCGGACAAAGGAGGAATGAATGGAGGAGGAGAAGAGGGCAGGGACGGGAATAGCCCACCCGGAAGTCCTTAATACAGTTTCCTTCAAAGAACCGTCCTGTGGTCAATGTCCAAATCCATTCCAGCAGTAAATCGAAGTCATCTGTTTCCATTCACCAATGGCTGTTGTCATCTCTTGTAATCTCAAATTAAAAAAAAAAGAAGAAAATGAAAGAAGAAAAACGAAAGGAAAAAAAACGAAGAGAAAAACTTGTTCAAAAGAAAAATTCCGGAAATGAAAGCGGTCTATCCATCTACGGATAAAACGTTCAGTCTTTTGTTATCGAGAGAAATTTTGCCGTTCGCCATTCGCTGGGCGAGCGAGTGAGCTTGGTTCTTCCTGCAATTGTCATCTTTGATTATGGTTCGTATCAACATGTTCTTACAATCTCTCGCAGATACAATGGCCCGGCGATTAGGGTGCATTCACGAGCCATTTAAGCCTATCGAATTTCGCCAAAGCTGAGATTCGAGTTGGAAATATTTTCAATTCCGGATGGAATGGCATTCGGCTGTGGACTAGGGCGGTTCAAGCGAACGCGAACGGGACAGTGCCTAAGACAAATGGCGATGCTATCCATTGATTGTGTCGAGCGTACGGTTTTCAACGGAATTAATACAATTTGGCGCTGGGTGTGTTGCTGTTGACAAATTAATTTCGCCTGCGGATATTCGGAAAAGAATTCGCCGAGCGCACGAAATGAATGGCCAAACCACGGAAAGTATATCTGCTGGCGAGGAGAAGGCCTTTGGTGAGCTCTCAAAAGAAAATAAAACCGTTAATAGGTTTTGCTGTTCTGCGGTTTGCCTCTGATTCTCTCTTTGCGCTTTCAGTCATTTCATTATTTTCGATTCCTTTTCTGTTTTTCCCTTTTCGTTTCGTGTGTACTTTGCTTATGGGATTTGACAATATTGGTATGAACGATGCCATACATTTTGATATGAACCACTCGAAGATTTCAACCCAAAAACGAAAAACGAAATTCGTTGCAAAGCTTCTAATAGCGTCCGGAAACAATTCCGTCCAGGTAGATTTTCAGCGATGTGATTTTATTCATAGGCACATATCCTTTAACGATCAAAAGTGCTCGTGTGCAACCCGGCAAAAGGCGAAACGTCTTTGGCTTGGCTCCGTCGGCTGCCTCATTGATTTCGTACCATATCGATTCGATATAAAATCTTTATGCAAAATGTTCCATATTTTGTCTGGAATAATCCCCGTTCCGAGGAGGAAAGAAATCCATAAAAAGAAAAAAAATACAAAATAAAGTTCTTTATACGCTTTCGAGCTCAAGAGCTGAAGAGGCGAAGAGCCACACACACCCACATTCGAATCCATTCAGAGCGTCCCATGTAAATGAACTTATCTCTTTCCGCAGAGAGCATAAGTAATATGTTTATGCATTTGCGTATTTGCCAGAACCATGGCCGGAATATTACTCTCCATTTCAAGCGACATATTCATGCTTTTCAATACATTCGTGCTCTTTTTATTGCGACATTGATATGACATTATGAAAAGGTCTTTTCAATGCTTTGAAGTTGGAGCGCGCCTTTTTCCCCCAGCATATTTTCGACTCGCTTATGTTGCTGGCAGTTATTCCTCGTCGCAGGCACATTGTGTCCGGCTCGCAAAAAAAGGAAAAAAAATTCTTTAGCATAATTAGCCTGAAAATGCACACACAGCTCACTGTCACTCATGCTCCGAATACGTCAATTGGGACACTTTCCATTCGCATTTCGTGATGTGATGTCATCGTCATGTTCCATATCGCTTATGGAGCTCGCATCGAGTACGACATGAATGGCCAGCACACACCGCCTGTGTGTGTATTTGTCATAAATATTTGAGTTCAAATGAGAAACGTCGTGAAAAGGTTCGTTTGTTTGCTTCACTTCACCGTTTGACGAATCCAGCACGTAGCACGACGAGACTTCAAAGCGACGAAATTCCCCATAAAAAAAACGCCATCATTTCATTTGGTGAACTTCCTGAACGAGTTCTCGCTTTTTCGCCATAATTACGAGTTGGCGAAATTGATATTTCAATTCATTGTTCTGAGCGCAAATAGAACTAGTGCATTTTCCGCTCTCGTTCGCGATCGTTCTAATTAATTCGCTGACGTCGTCAATCAGCTTCCATCATTCGGACGGCGGCAGACAACCATTTCCCGCAATGCAATCGAGCAGTTTCGTTTCGATGAGACTTTTAATTAAAAATCAAACATTCAATCGCACGACTGCAGGTGAATGCCTGGTGAATAGCCGAAATTCGAAAACCGAAATCCGATTCGGCGAGCACTTTTTGTTTTGCGCCAGTTTGTTCGCCGATTCTCATCGTTGCACCGTCGATCGATTCAACAAATTGAATTTTTTTTCCACCGAAGAATCTATAATGCAATGCGCAAAGCATCAAATTCGGTTTGATTGATGGATTGATTGGCAGGGCTTGTTTTCGTGCACTACAAATGTTGCCCGCGAGTAATAGGAAAGTTAAATCTGGTGAAAATGCGATTTGCTCGATTGCAACGCGCAAAAAGTGTGACCGACGATGGTTTCTCACTTAACTCAATTTCAATTCAATTTCGTTGTCAACAAATATTTATAGCGATATCGGAACGGGGTTGATTATTTTTGCAAGGAATCCGTCATTCCAACGAGTCTGACGGATACTGCGAGAACATTCGAATCTCATCAGATTGATGATTCATTTATGGAAATCGACCTTCTGCGAATGCATCGATTTCTGTTGCAAAACTATCAAATTGATGGAAATAACTAAATATTTTGCAAGCTTCTTTCACATCGATGTCGAGCAGAGGTCTGGCCGATGATCGGAATGGATCCGCTTTACCTCTTTAAGAAGCTGTCAGAAACAGAAAAACCTCAAGGTTAATTAATTGATTTGATTAGCTCATTCAAATGAACAACCACTTCCATCGAATCGGCTGATGGTGAATTGGACGCAGTCCTCTGAATTCAAACCTCCAATCGCACTGTGCATAACTCAAATGTCAACAATCTGAAGCCAATTTGCCGCTCAAATGCAACACAAGATTGAAATAATGGGCAAAATGTCACAAACACGCTGGAAAAACTCCGATTGATTCTCAAGTTCTTCCTCCGTGCAATCCGCCAGCTCCTCTGAGTCCAACATAGCATCCGCAAGCCAAGAGCAACGTTCCCATTGCAATTCAAATGAACATGTCATTGGAATTCTGAAGTTCAATAATAATAACCCAACATGCATTTCACGTTTCGAACGGTGTTCGAGCAAATGAAATGGAATTTATGCTGTTTGTTGGAAACTTATCGTTGGCGCGCACAACATTCGCATTCGCACAGCTCTCGTAAAACTCAGCTCGTGGCCATTTAGATATTGAACAAATTTAAAATGCAATTCATTTACATTGGTAATTGTTGTGTGCTCGTGAATTGCATTACGTAAAATGAATGTTGTTTCAACATGCGGTGCATCAGTCTTTGTTGTTTGATCCGGTTTGGGAAATTTATGCAACGCTGCCGTCGTCACAGCTTATCGCTTGCATTTCGGTGGGCGTTTCTCTTTAACGGTTTTTCGTTCCTTTCGAAAGCAATAATTTCATTTCGTTCAGCTCGAACGTGACGTGATCGATGCAACAAACCCCATTGAGGACTCTGTTGATTGATTTCCAATGAGCTCCACGGAATGATTGTTGAGTTTCTTAGCGAGTTCTCTCGCAATGAAATTACGAAACAGCTCCTACACGCAGATGTGCCAAGCAGCTTTTGCGTAATAATTCGAAGCTCGCTTCACCTAAACGGGTGAAATTTTCGGTTCAAAACGCCATCTGCACCTGTGCAAAAAATGCACAAAGGCAAACTTTTGCTAATTTCTGAAACATTTTGCGAGCGAATATTCAACTCATGGATGGCTGAAACATTGTCTTCGCGAGACTGTGATAGTCAAGTGCATTGTTTTAATTAAAATCACCAAGTGCTTTCGAAATGGTTTTTTGCATCGACTTAATGACATCCGCTCCACGATAATCGCTCGAGTTGTGGCTGATTCCTGGTTATTAAAAACGATAGCTAGTACTTCTTCTATTACTTCTTCTACTACCTCCTCTAGTACTACTTCGAGTTGCATTCATCAGACTCGAATCACTCCGAAGTCATTCAAGTCGTTCGAAACAAAAAATATTCTCAGAGACAAAGGAACTTCCTTCAAATTCGAAATGGAATAAAACACTCTCCGAAAACAAAGAAAGAAAAAATTAATCTTTGAGATTATCCTGTTTTACACCCGCTCACAAATCTCCTCCATTTCATAGACAATCGCAATATATCATATCTTCGCTCAGCAAGTTCTCCTTTGAGCCGTCAACATTGTGTATTTTGCGCAATCATACCAAAAATATTGTGATGAGAAGAATATCGTAAAACTTTTCCCGAAGATTTCTCTTCTTTTTTCCTTTATTTTCCCTTCCTCGTCCCTGTCCTCGTCCTCGTCCCATTTTGTTTCCATTTTTCACCATTTCTTCCCGGTAGAACATCACCTGTTGATGAAGCACAACACACAATACACATCCCCGTCCAACATGAAATGTTAACGTTTCTGCCGAGACTGCTGAGACTGCTGCTTTTGTTCATTACCTATTGTTTGCTCATCTCCTATTCTTATATTTCGTTTAACTTTTTCCGCGTGTAGAAAATGTGATGAATTGCCAACAAATATTTACTGATTTCTCTCTCATTCTCTCTCTCTCTCTCTCTCTCCGTCTCTCTTTCTCTTCTAAATGGTAGTTGAACTTTTCCTGTCGATGCCGAATTCGAGCCAAGGGACTTCACTATTCCCGGTTTCCTCCGTGTTTGCTGCATAAATGACGGGCCGATGACTTACGAAAAACGATGATTTCACTGAATTTCAGTCAGCTGCGCTCATTCGATTGAGAGAATTGAGAAGAGAAGTTTATTAAATCCAGGGTTCATAGCCAGTTCCGCATAGTTTTCCAGATCCACAGGACGAAGCACAACCAATTCGAAAATGATGGCGACCGCAAAACCGCTCCGTTCTTCAGAGACGACGCGACGAGCAGACCCTTTACATTTAATTTACCCAAAACTATCTCGATTGATGGAGCATTTCTGTAGCAACCAGCAGCCAGCAGCCAGCAACAACAATTAACATTGACTAATCTACGCCTCAATCAAACAAACATTCGATAGGACCATCGAAACGGCTCGTTGATATGTATTTGACACATTTGATGAATTAAAATACAATTGGGTCGTCGGCCCATTGTGCCATTTCCGTTTGGAAAATGGAAAATTGTTTTCAATAAATGTCAGTTTGGAATTAATCCACAATTTTGATGAAGGTTGTGACGATATGTGAGAATGAGAAAATGGATTCAATTTCGGCAATGTGGAGGACCGAAATACACCGAAAGAGCTAATTAATGGAATTGATTTATTGAGAAGGCTGAATTTGGGCCTCGATTGAATGGTTTCTTTCATTGTTATTTCCGAATTGGGGTTGCTTTGCATCCCCAAAGCTCGTGCTTTGTTTTGTTGTTGGATGTTCGTGGGATGATTGGAGGAAACGATCCGGACCATCATCCGAACACACTTACGCCAGTGATGAGATTAAAGTTTAATAGAAGATTTGGGTTTGCCCCAGTCTGATTCGGCGGACTCTAAATCTCCAAAAGCGCTTTCACAAAGCTCCGTCAAAGCCATTCCCATGGAAATGAGACTGTGTCGCATGGTGGAGGTGTCAAAGCCGGGCGAATCTTTCGTGTTTTTTTTTCCTCGAAATAAAAGTCACGAGGAGAACAATGCAAACGAATGGATGGATGAGCGAGCCGTTCGATGGAACAAAGCTACGGTGATGATATCACGTTATTAATTACACGCTTGTTGCTCGACGTAATTTTTCGCAAGAAAAAGGAAATGAAAAGTTTTAAAATGACTGATTGGTACCACGTCGACCCCAAACCAGAACCATAACTTATGCATCAGACACATGCTTGGAGCAAACCGAAGCAAACGAAACGTATTCATTACTCACACCGTCACCGTCACCGTCGCACCGTCGCACCGTCGCATAAAACGAAACCAGGCTATGAAAAGCCAAAACATAATATTAAATTCATTACATTGCTGCCGGCTGCCTTTCAAGAGTCACCACACAACATTTAATATATTTTATCGCTCAAACACACGCAATTATTCCAGCTGGTACGCGCACACAATTCATTGAATTTCTTTGCTCGACTTTCTTTCGCACCGACGATGGATGGTGGTGTGGAGGGGCTGGGGGCCGGTTCGATAAAGAGTCCTTTTCTCATTGAATGGTTTATGATGCATCGCGATGACTGAAACTGCTGCGAAAGGTGTAATAAAAGGCAAAACAGAGGCACTGCCGCAGTTCAACAGAGAACTCGGAGCAATCGGTGTATCAAGCGCAATTGTTCGATTTATGTTTCAGTTAAAATTTCCAGTTAATAAATAAACGTTTCCGAGCCGAGCTTTTTTCACTCTTTACGACCAATTAAACTAAAAATATTAGATTATTAAACTTTGAGCTGAAGCGAAATGCAGTTCCAAAACATTTAAGGCAGGTCAACTGCCAGCCCAGTAGCCGGGTGGAGCTGCAACAGTGAAAATGATTTTAGTATGTTAAACTGCCCTCCATCATTTGGCTTTTTGTTAAACCAGTTTATTTATGAGTAAATTGAAATTATTATTAGTTTTTTTTTTTTTCGTTTTTTATTATCATTTTGAGCTCGTAAATCACAATGTTTGCGCATGAATATGCAAATGATATGCAATGCTGGAGAATTCGTCCTGTGGAAATGCTCATGTAAATCTCTGATTGCATTGTCGATTATCAATTAGATATTTACATATTCGGCAGAAGGTGGCGGAAGCTCGCACGAAAAGGCATTCTGTTTGCCGATTCTCGATTATCTCCCGCTCTGAACGCCCCTCCAATTTTGCAAGCATTTCGAATCTTCATTAACATTCATTGCCTCAGTTCAATAACTCTGGCAGAATAATTCGGTTTGAATACTTTGAAATCATCAGGACGGGTATTGATTCGGGGGCAAATTTGCCGTGAAATGTATGTACATATTGGCAGGTGAGGTGTTGGGAGAAAAATTGCTATTCTTCCTCTCGGAAGCCGATCCTGTCTCACTTGAATTGATTGAAGCATTCTGTCCCATTAAAACCATCACTTCCTCTCCGGCGCCCCACTCACGGCCCATTCCCACATATATCAAAGATGTGGCAAGTTTGTTACTTTTTTAGAACAAAACGAAAAAGAAAATACTTCAATTTTGATATATTCCCTTCAATAAAAAAAAAAAAATACAAAAAGAAAAAAAAGGCGAAAGGAAAAAAGTGAAAAAGAGGAAAAAATCGCGTTTAGGAGGAAATTCGTGTGAAACCAACCGAGAAATTTCTTGTTATTTTTCAAGCGCTTCATATTATTACATATTAGACGAACAATAACATGGCATTACATCAGCCAGCCGTGATGGAGATATTTTCATTTTTGTGCGCTGTTGTGTTGGCGGGTGCGTGTGTGAGTGGGTCTGTGTGTGGAATGTGTGGAATCGCAACGGAAAAAGCGACAACAAGACGACGATAAGTGATGACGATGCCATGGTCCCATGTCAAAATCATCGAAAGGGGAAGCATTCGTCACAAAAAAAAAATAACGAAAATAAGAAAAAAATTGTAAAGAGATGAGAAACCGGCGAAAAAAAAACTGATAAAATATGAATGAAAATGTCAAATCAATGTGGAATTCCATCAACGGGGAATTGTGAATGCGAAAACAACGGCAGACAGATGCGATAGTCTCGAACAGAATGACACTGTGAAGGTTTTGTCCGACCGTTTTTTCTCTCTCTTTCACCCGCTTCGCTTCGCCGCTCACACACTCGCGCACATGTATTTCAATTTGAAAACATGCATTGCTCGACGAACATCGAGTGAAATCCAATTTTGTTTTCGCAACAGAAAAAAAAATCCATTTTTTCGTACTCTTCTCTCAGGCGGAATCCTAATAAAACGATTCGTTCACATTTTGTGCCTACTCAATTGTTTCATGAATGAATGACAGGTTGAATATTCAAGTGGGTGCAAAATGCGAGCCAGGAAATATGGATTCTGTGTGTTTCCTCTTATCCCAATCTGTGCGAGCATTGTCGTGAAAATTCATCCCTTTATTTGGTGGACATTTGTCAGTAACATGCATTTCTCATTAATTTGCAAGCAAAGGGCGAACAACGAGCAACAACAAAACGAGGCGAAACATGAACAAAAAAAAAAATGGAAAAAAGAGAGAAATTCCGTCATTTTTCGTTTCGATGTTGGCATTGTGTCGCGTTGAATAGCAGGTGCCCGGTGCAGTGGATTTGCTCTCCGCATCAGTGCCACCAGCAACAGCGAGGCCAGTGCTATGCAAGTCAACATAACGGTACATATTATCGGTTATGTATACGCCACATTGTACAATATGTAATTGTAATGGTTCATTTGTTCGCCATAAACGCTATTCGGCCAGCGTACAGGCAAACACTAAACTCTACGAGGTAATTATTCGGCATTGTTTGTTGCATTGTGTTGCTTGAAATGTGTTGTGTGCAGGGCAGAATTTCATATCTGTTTCTGTGGTCGTCCAACATTGGCCTCATACTCAATCTCGATGAACGTCCGGTCTTGATGCATCCCTCGTTATCGCTGTAAACGGTCGATCAGTTTTTGCGATTGTCGAAATGTAGATATTTATCGACCGTCCGGTCCAGAGGACGTCGTCTCGATTTTCCATCGAGACAGGGCAAAAGTTGTCCTGCTTCCTCCCCCCGGGCGATTGTCTTCAAAGAAATTGACAGAATGTCATTTGTTTCTTTTTGTTTTTTGCTCGTTTCTCAACAAGAGAATCGCATTAAAGCTTACCTCGGACCCGTCAATACCTCTCAGCAGCCACTTAACGAACATCAACAAGAAGCAGAAACTCATCGTGGTGTAATGATTGAATATTTGCATCATTAGTGATTTCGCCAACGTTGTCGCCGAGGATATTTTTGATTCGCCGTCTGTCATAAGATGCAACTTCTTTCACGAGTTTTAATGAATTTTCAATTTTTTCGCTTAGTTTGTTTGTCAAGTTCGTTAATTTGGCCAAAGTTCGAGTGAAATTTCTTAATTGAATTCTGTCGTTCGAGTCATCCACGTGATATTCAGCGCTTGAGTTTGTGCACGTTTCAATGGTTTGGCAAAAATGAGTTTTGAAACTATGAATTTGATCAACGAAAATCTGCTGGGAATACTGACAGACAGGCGAGCTTTTGTGTGTGGCGACATCGGTGAGAATTAAATCTGAAATTGCATTTGAAAAATTAGTAGCGTCAAGTGTTTGGTTTCGGGATTTGGCTTGCAAGATCTCTCAATAACCTCGTTCGTAAACGATGAAGCTCCGGAATCCGATTTTGTAACCAATATTGTCCACTTGAATGTACGCCCAATAATTGATGACGTCGTTAATATTCAATTTCAGAGAGTTATTACGGTATGTCCAATGGCCATCACCGTCTGGCTTTGTAACAGCACCGGAATATCGACCCACATCTGGCAGGCGAATCGGTTCATTGACATTCGCATGAAACACAAATAATTGAACTCCATCAATTCGATGAGCCGATTGAGGTCCGTTTGGTGATATTGATGCTCTCAAGCCGCCAGTCTTGAACACTTGAATGTAAATTGGCAATGATGTGGGCAGTAATCCCGACACGCATGATAGCAACATCAAATTTATGGCGACTACTTTGTTCGGAACGAATTGCAAATCCTTTGAATATGACATTTCTCGGAGCGAAGTGCGGTTTGCTACGAATTTATAGAGTCGACGGACAGAGTGAGACTGATCGAAATCAATGCTTTTGTCGGCCAAACTCTCAACGACGTTATCGTCGAGAAGCCGTCGCAGGTTATCACTGCTATTTGTTTTGACTGTTTTTCATTTCGGAATTGAGTCCAACACGCACACTGTTACAATCAACGAGAATCTGTGTTTTCAACGCAGCAATGTCGCTCCGAGTCAACCGATATCAACTACAAGCCAAGCGCGCGACCCTTGGGTAAATTACAAGGAATTCGTTCGTTTCAGCAGCGGCTAATTTGCTTCCGAAAAAAGAAAGGAGAATTCCTGTCATAACTCACCGGAAAAGTGAAACAACCCGAAATCCCCGTGAAGGAAATTGATAAAGAATTTCCATTGGAATTTCCTCAAAGAGCGCGTGATTTATTCGTCTGTCGTCGCTACTTTGGCAACCGGCTTAAACAACAGTGCTCCTTTTGTTTCTCTCATTTTTCTCCGCCAAATATTCAAAGTGTAATTAAATTTGCTTTTTATCGAGAATAAACCCCGCATGAGCGAAACAAAAAAATGGTTTATCATCAAAATAATGAAGTATGACGGACGAGCCTAAACTCCGGCTGGCTGACGTGGTAGCGAGGCCAAGGCATTGGCACAGCCAACGCTTATTAGTATTCATATTGGACGTTCGTTAAATTGAAAGCATATCAATAAGACGGAAATTAGCTCTGCTCAGAATATGTATATTTATCGAACGCATTCCTTCAGACGGCCTACCACCCATCACCAGCCAGACCCGTTACCGTTTCGGGCTCCTTCATTTGGTATGCCGATCATGAAAAGGGGACAACATTTTTACATTTTCCGTTCTTATGTCGATTTTATTCGTCTTTAATATTTACAATAATTGAGTTTGCCAAATTATGTTGGGAAGATACGTGCGCTCGTTTTTTTCCTTTTCTTTTTGTTTTGTTTTTTTTTTTTGTTGGCTTCTGCTTTTTGAGAATGATGCAGACTTGGTCGCGTCTACTCCCTTCCTTTGAAGTTGACGCATGCTTGAAGGACGAGTGTTTGTGTGTGTGGTGGGAAGAATCACGGGGGATCTCCTTCAATCCACCGAGGAATTGCTCTGATCAACTCCAGTGCTTCAAATGACACCCGAAGATCCTCCATTTGCGAGGTCTCTAATCTCCGAAGAATGCATTTCCGTTGGAAGAAACGAACGAACATACATTCAATTTGCGAATAACAAGCAAAATGAACAAGATACTCAGCGAGAACGGCATTCATCGTTGTGATGCTTCGTCTTCGAATGGCAAAAGATTTGCTTATTGGCAAAAGGAAAACTCAATAACTTAAGCTTATCTTTGCTAGAATGCACTCAAATGCGTTCTATTCGCTCGCATATGACTCCGTTTCAGTTGTGAAAATAACAAGCCAGATAAATTTTCCAAGGAAAATTCTTTAATGATCCGTGAATGAATTTATTGTTAAAATTTTCACTCAAAGCGCTCACCGACAAACAGCACAATGTATGTACATGCGAGGAGACTGCAAGCATATTCGCCAAAATCCGATGGATATATTCAATTCGATTCCGTTCCAACGTTGCTGATGATGCTGAAGTTGAATTGTATTTCTTTTTCGTTTGAGCTCCTCTCTTCTGGCGAATGTGTAATGCCTAAAGTGAAATATATGCATTATGCAGACGAGATTATTCCATTTTCATTCACAGTGCGATGCTTCAATTCAGGCGACACACATCCACATCCCCGCATTCGCATTCACAGCAACACAATCGTGACGATGGATCTGCTGTGCATTTGTCTAAACCATTCGAAATTGAATATTTTCTATCGCATTTGATTTTTGAGTGAGTGAACTGAATCGCGTGAATGAATGACAATATTTCTAGTGATTCTTCCGACATTGTTGTCTTCATCATTTCCATCACCCGCCAATGTTTTTCTTCTCTTTCGTGTTACTTCCCGCTGTCGACATTCTCTGTCGTTGCCGCGACAGGCACTGCAATCGAATGTGAGCTACCTACCAATTTCGTTTCGTGCCATTAAAGCGAGGTGTCTCGCAGCGCCAAAACATAACAGCCCACCGCCAGCCAGTGAACCAACATCAGACATATTTTTATGCGAAGGAGCTTATGGAGTGTAATATGCACAGCTGAGAATGGTGTAAGATTCTCGGATTGTTCGCCGAGACCGGAATGTACGCGACTCTGCCATGATATATCATTCGGAATCAAGTTTTTGAAGAAACTGAATAAAGTTTGATTTTTTTTTATCGCCGTCTCTTTCACTCCTTCCGGTCGGCAATGGATGCAAAGGTTCCATAAGACATGTGGCATTAAAGTTGAGCGAGATTATGCTGCTTAGACTACACTTTTTCTCGAGTTTTCATACGCCATTA
>JANSTV010055726.1:0-12977 GCA_027564135.1 Lestremia cinerea | reverse complement strand
TTTTGTGTTTTGTGTATTCTTCAAAATCAATTAATATTCATTGCAATTGTGTGTGCGACGGTGAGTGTTCGAGCATTTATCATTCGGCGGTTTGAATTGATCGCGTATATTTTGTGGAAATTAATTAAAACGGCCCGTTTGAATCGGGGTCGATTCGACGCCTCCAAATATCAATCGATCGATCGCTATTGATACATTTTTCTCAAGTCGTTGCGGTGTGCTGTTTATGTCGTGATCGCGATTAAAATTGCGAATTGCGATCGCACGAGACCCCCCAATATCGTCTAGAGACACCGCAGAGACAGAGACAATGGAAACAAATTGCCATGAACCATCCATGTGACGGCGCCAAGACAGCCATGATTGACCTTTCCGGAATTGATATTGAAATGTAATTGAATTCGGTGGGTTTTTTTCTCTCTGCTTTGTTTTTGTCGATTTTTTCGGCATGGCGTCGCATAGCTCAACAATAAATCTGAATGCCAAAATGCTCATTGATCAGCTCTGTTCATTCATTCAGACAGACAGACAGCGTGGTTGTGGTTTCTCTCGTTTGTTGGTTCGCTCGTCACTGCAAACGGAACAATGGCTCAATCCAAATCGACATTTCGGTTTCATTGAAAATAGTTGGCGTGGAATTCGACGAAACGGAACTCACACAACAACCAAGTTGTGTGCAAAAAAAAGAAGAAAGAACAAAAAAAAAGAAAGAAAAAAAATCAGCAAAAAAAGCATTGAATCATCTTCCGCAAAAATAATAAAAATTCATTTGTGGAAACAATTCACCGTCAGCTGACATGCAAATCGAGTCAATGTTTCGGACTGAATCGGTCGACGTCGCAAAACACATCGAAAACATTGTGCTGACGCCGATGTCAGTCGACAGACTGAATTTTCACTCGAAATAATCAGAATCAGCGGCTTCGGTCACCGATCACCACCAGAAATGGCCCCATAATCAACGACCATTTCGACACATTTTTCCTGTGAAAATTACACTTCCTCTCGCTCGCACACAAACGAAGCCGCCGCAGCTCCGACCCAATCTCAACCATTCAACTATAAATTTAATAATTCATTCGCTTAAATTACGTCAATTTCGGTTTGAAATATATTATATTATTGGGTGACCGCGACAGGCTGCCACGTTACAGATATAGCCTTGCCTTCGGTAGTAACGGCCACGATGCCGCCTTACGGCTTAAGATTCAAAAGCGCCAAGACAAAAAAAAAATGTCTCCTTCGTCTCCTCCTCGTCCTCCTCCTCCTTTTCCTTCGCTTGATTCCTCTCGATATTTCTGCTTTATTTCTTTTCTTTTCTCATATTTTTTCTTAACAATAATTTTTGTCTCGATCCATTTGTTTTTCTTGGCCGCCATCTTCGTCGTCTTCTTCATTTATTCGATTTCATTAAAAATTTCGTGTGTTTTTTCTTCATTCCATCGTGATTTGAGTGTTGTTTTTCATTTCTCTCGCGCATTGCTTGAAATTTTTCTGGCATTTTTTCGTTTTTCTTTTTTTTTAAATTTGCTTTCTGTTTCTTCGGTGCTACGAAATCGTTCAGCAAAGCACAATCACTGCAGAGAGTCCATTCTCGAACAATTCCAATGGGGCATTTGAATATCGCAAATCGAATTGAGTTTGGCTGGTTGCATTCGACTGACCAAAGTGAAAATTCATTTCGACTTCAGTTCACCACGAACCAAACAGGAAATCATTTCGAGACTCAAGTCGTGATTCTCTCTGACCGTCGTCGGCCATCCAATTGTTGTTGTCATTGTTGTTGTTGTTGGGATTGTGTGATGTAATGACTTACATAATAAATTATGTCATTCTCATATAAATATAAATTAGAGCTTCTGTTTTCATTTCCACTCATCGTTTCGTCGTCGTTTCGTTGTCATTGTCATCGTCTTTTCACGATCATCATATGCCACATTCGATCGTCTCTTTATAAATGAAATGAACGAAAAATAAGCAAAAACAAAAAATAAATAAAGAAAAGTGTCTCCGTCGTCGCGGTCGTGGTCGTTGCCGAAGAGACCGCGAACGCGTTCTGTATCGCGCATTGTATGTGCGGTTGCTTTGTTTAATGGTCAAAGTATTGACCTTTAAAATTATATCATGTTTGTAAATTTGCTCGTCAGAACATCACTCATTCGCGTACGCATATTCCCATCAAATGTAAAACACGCGTTTTCCCTCAATCTCATCGTCAACACACGCAACGCACGCATCGTCGTCATTGTTGCTTTCAATTTGTTTGGTCGCGATCATTTTCGAAAGTGAATGTTTTTTTGCTGATTCTCTCTCGTCTTTTCCCGTTCTTCAAACTGCGCGCTCATTTCAATTTCAAATAAACAACAATTAATACATCGCCGGGATTACACTTTGATGAACTATGCATCCGCTTCGGTGATAAACGTCCTGTTGCCCGTTCAGCTGTGCGACCGACTGATACACCTTCGAGCTTAGACCGATGTGCGGCATTTCTGGATGAATCATTCGGCTTATGTCGCCGCCAAAAAGCAGTAAATCCGCTATCGCCGACTGAATTCACCCGCGCCAAGAGGTCATCGATGGGAAATAACAGTCGAATCAAATTTTTGTTGACATTTTTTGATACGGCCGGACTTTGGCAGCGGTTGCTTCAATCAAACGAATGTTGTTTGTCTATGCGGAGCAATGTCACACGAATTCCCCACGTTGATTGCTTTTCACTTTGAAATGATTCTTTTGCTTCCCGCGAAAAAAAATGACAAATCAATTCTTGACCTTGAGTTCGCAGAAGCCCTCGCCGCAACAGCCAAGCACATTCCCCTTGTCGAATCGAATTCAATTGCCGTTCGTCACTTGGCAGCGCATCAGCATGAAATGATCGATTCTCGTAATCGTTGCGATCGCACGTCAAAATAATTCAAAACGATCTTTGACAGGCGCATCGCAGGATCAAAAGGCCGATTTCCAAGAGCTCACACCTTTTGGGTGTCTCGCATCGCGATCACGTCACATTGCGATCTCTTCTGAAAGGTGACGCGCCTTTTAAATCTCCTTCCTCGTCGGAATTTCAGTAATTTCATGCTATTATTAAGAGGATAAGAAGACGGCGGCGGCGGCGAAAAAAGCGTATCAAATACAATGTTTGGAGAACAGAAAGACGTCGCACTCGAGAGTCTCACATTGAAACGGAAATGTTTGGTGAAACAGCGGACGTCTTTATTTATCCAGTTAAGATATTTATTTTTGTGAAGCATTTTTTTCATTCGTACGCGCAAGTATGTGTGTGTATGTGTGTGAGAGAGTGTTTTAGAGAGTCGCTCTGTGCTTTCTGGTCACCGTTTGTCGTCCGGCATTTGCGCCTTTCGAGATTTATGAGTCGAGAAATTAAAAACGAAAATGATGAATTGGGAAGAATCGTAAAGCCCCGCGCCGCTTTAATGGTTCTCGCCGGTGTCATCGAAATGATGAATGGAATGGAGATTGAATTCAATTACCGGGAGGTTAATATACGTTGGCGGCGTGTTTGAGCATGCAGCTCGTGCGTCCTATTGGCTCCCTCTCTCTCCATGCCGAAGGTTCTAGAAACACCGCCAAGGCCTTATCACAGTTCAGACGAGTGCATGAATGACGAATCCGATCGATGATAATCGCACACTTTGGATAAACAAACACGTGATGAATGTTCATTCATTAAAATGGAATTCAAAGGCAGACAAACATTCCGCTAATTCGTCAATTCCTGTTCGTCATGCCGTTGTTCGATCAATGGCATCATTTGTCGTCAAACACAATACGCAGATCATTGAAATCACTGCGTCAATTGTTCGACCATTTGGTTGTGGTGTGTGGTGTCTCGGGCCGGATTGTTCGCATAACCCATTTTCCGAAATACAATCACACACTTCCACCAGTTCACGCACACTCATACACACACACGTTTGTGGAGGACTACACAAATTGAAAATCTGTTTATGTTTAATGTTTTGCATCATTTTTCATCTTTTCGCTTGTCGTTCCTCGTGTTTTGTTGTTTGTTGATTTGGTCTTTTATTCACATTCTATTCTGTCTGTTCGGTCGGAGATTCTGTTTCTTTCTTTACTTCTTCTTCTTCTTCTTCTTTTTTTACAAGTTGATTCTGTTTTACTCACGCACCGTTTTCTCTCTTTCTCTGCAGAAATGTCAACATCACCGACACCCGACAATTGTCGCATTTGTCTGGTTGGTACAGTTGTGGATGACTTTCAAACTAGGGCAGCTGCAAAGTCATTTAATGTGCCAGTTATTACGTCTGAAACTGGTGCCGAATTTGTAACGGATACAAATTGGACGACCTACTTTGTTATGAATGATTTTGAGGGACCAATGTTTGATGCCATTCGGAAGAGTAAACATCGGTGAGTTGGTCATTGTCATTTGAGCGCAGACGACGGAATGAACGAAAAACAAAAATGTTTCGCCCGACAGAATTTATGGTCCACCGGCTTTGCAGCAGGCTGCACAAGCAAAAGACGGTCTGGGAAACATCAAGAAGCCCACCTACAATTTCGCAATGAAAGATGTCATCACATGTTTCACCGGCTTGCGGAAGAAGGACGAATTGGTAAGTGGTTTACCTCATCACGAGGATGAATGAACGGGAGTGCCCATAACCGGGCGCATTTACTCGGACTAGCAAGCGTTGAGTAGTTCATGTTAAAGCTTCTCCAAGTGCATTCGGTTGTGGGTATTTCGGTCCGACTCGATTGAATTGCCTTTAATTCGTTTCCGTTTGCCAACAGACGCATCTCGTGAATTTGATTCATCAAATGGGTGGCTCGATACGCAAAGATTTGAATTCAAAAGTGACGCATTTAATTTGCACAACAGCGGCTGGCTACAAATACAGGTGAGTTTGCGCTAGCTGCAGCCGCATTCCGCAAGGACTAATCGTTTTTTTGCCCTCGTCATCTTCGTCAGATATGCAATGACATTTCGACTGAATGTTATTCGTCCGAATTGGGTGTATCAAGCTTGGGAGCAACGGGACAATATCGAATTCAAGGCGCATGAGAAAGCATTTACCGACAGTTATCGTCTGAAGGCATTTGAAGGTGTTCGAATCTGTCTGTTTGGCTTCGCGCCGGACGAAGAGCAACACATGATCGATGTATTGAGTGCCAACAATGGCATTCCAACTGACTTGGAGGATCCCGAGTGCTCGCATGTGGTAAGTGATGTTTCACAATTTCCCTTTCAAATTTTCTCACACCCTAAACCATCCACTGTCACTGTCACTGTCTCTCTAAGCGATTGCGTATTTGTGTGTGTGTGGTTCATGTTACTTAATTGGCTTTTGTGACTAAAATCCAATGTCGAAGGTCACATCGACCTGACCCTCTGACCCGGCTCGCACCGTGTCTCATTGAATTTGCTTAACAACATCGAACACCATTTCAGATAATTTCGAATAATGCCGATCACATACCCGATCACGTAACATCATCATCGTCATCATCATCATCATCGCCTCATTCGACCTCCCATTCGAAATCCAATCCAAAATCCCCCAAAAACCCTCAAACCGATTCCCAATTAATGACCTTGGCCAAATTGAATCGGTTGCCAGTCCCCGTGCCCAACGATAATGATGATGCCAATGAACAAAATGCAAGAGCTTGTGGAACGCCCAAACGCAAGTGTGACGACGATGAAATCGTAAAGATTGTCATAACGCCAAAGAAAACGCGACGCTTTAACAAAGAGAATTTGGATGGTATCGTATTGACGCGTAACGAAGATCATGAATTCCTGGAGCCGACCAACATTTCGCCGATTTTAAAGAATCAAAATCAAGCGGCTGGCAATGTGGCCAATACGGCCGGCAATTCAGCAGCCCCAACCGGAGACGGCTTGCAGAATATCGTCGAAGAGGAGGAAGATCACGAGCTCGATATGGTCAACGATACGATCGACACTGAGATCACAATGAACAAACGTAAGCGCGACAGTTTCGATAACATTTCATTGATCTCAACGGACAGCTTTGCGCCAGCATTCAATTCAGCAAAGAAGCCAAAACTCATTCGAACTGGTTCGATAACGCGCACCTTGCGTCGCAGCATGAGTTTCGTTGCATTGAAGAATCCCATATCGAATATGATCAGGGCTCGACGCAACTCCGTTGATCCAAACACATCGATCAGTTCGATGACATCGATCGAATCGACGTTCAATGAATCGATTAAGAAACCCGTTAAGGACAAGCTGCGCAACATCAAAGAGCGCATCATGAAAACGAGCAACGGAAACAAACGTGAGTTTTGCTTGACGCCGAAAACTTCGAAAACTCTGCGCAGGATTTGCGAAACGAATGGCGATAAATACGCTGTGGCCGATGAAGTGAATGACAATGTGGATGCGTCGATCATCGCAGCTGACATGCAATTCAAGACGCCATTGGCACCGACTAGACCAAGTGGCAGTTATCACGCCACCGCCGGGAATGGACTTCAACAACGCTTTGCGCAAGCGTGCGATGCACTGGACGATAGCATCGCCTTGGAATGTCCATCGGTGGCTGAACCAGCACCCGTGCCGTCCACAGTGACGCCAACCAAGCTCGATCCGAAAGCTACATTGGTCGCGAATGGCCCATCACAGACCGGGACAGCCGTTCGCTCACCCGATCATCCAAATTCAATTGTTGATCCTCTGGCCGAGCAACATTTGGTACTAATTTCATTAATTTTTTTTTACATTTTTTTCGTTTTGTTTTCGTTGTTTGTTGTTTGTTTAGACTTTTGGTTGATTGTGTTTTTTTTTTTGGTCTCATTCAACATTCACAACGCATTCATCGTCAGTGGATTATCGCTTGTGTTCTGCATCGCATTACATTGGCATTTGAGAGTGTGTGTGTGTGCGCTCGTTAAAGACTGCATCGTCGACGGCGGAAAGAGCAGCAACATAACCGATTTGCACGGCCGAAGAATGCATGGATGCGTAGCGTCATTGGCAAGAGAAGCCGTGAACGCGCTAGCAAAAGACCGCAAAATTTAACGAACCATCCGCAATGAGAAACCATCGAAAGACGAGGAAATGAAAAAGCGAAAAGAGAATTGCATTTGTTCAGCATATTATCAAAAAATCGTTGTTGGCCGATCCGACCGTCCGTCCCCCTCATCGCCCATGCGCGATTTCCGATCAACTCCTGGATTCAACCGTGCGTCCCGCCGCCACGGTCACGATCGAGCATTGACGTTGATGCAATTCACATCTGAATTGATGGATTGTGTTTGCAATCGTCTCCGAATTGGCCGTTGAGGTTTCGAATGATGGCAGCACATGTTTGTCTGAATTTATGAATGAATTTCGACATTGACTATCTTTTTCCGTTTCAATCAATTTTTGGTTGGAATAATATGCTTAGCAAATTGCACTCACGCACACTATGTTTTAATTTTCTTTTGCTTTCGTTGCTTTCATGTGGAATGGATGTGAATGGTTGTGAATTGTGAATTGAGATTGCGCATGCACAGTAGTTTTGAAACTCATTTCCGGTGGTTTCGTTCTGGACGAATGTCGTCGGCGACTTGATTCAACGGCCGGGCATTCGATTGACGACAAGCGTCCAGGACAAAAGTGTGGCTCAAATATTTCCGCTTCGATCGTCAAGTCCATTTTCACTTCATTCATTTACGGGAGATGTGCTGCCTTTTCAAAGATTGGCAATATTTCAGCCACCATCAGCGATTATGAATCTTTTTTCAGAAGTGAACCGACCATTTGTTGCCAGCCACTCAGGCGTTCACGCGCACCGCCGACGATGATTGACATTCGCTAGGTTCGCGCTCATGCATTTGCCCATTTGCGCACACAGCCGAAGATGCAATGAACCAATTCGAAACTATTTCAATGCTCTTGCGCGCGTATGCCGCATATTGAATGGTGATGATGCCTCTGACGAAGCAGTTCAGTTCAAGTTGAATATCACGAAATGGTCACTTGAACCTCATTGCAGTCGTCGGTTGGCTCCGCTTGACGAGAGGTACCTGCTGTCGGCTCGTAGCTGTCATCGTTCGGCCCGCCTTTTTCCACCGCTAAATATTCAAATTCACCATTGTTTCATGTTGAATTTGCAATGGCAAATCGGTGGTGCTTGGTGAGCCGATGAGCGATTCGGCTTACCTGAATTGAACGACTTTGCATCCAAAACCGGCACGATTAATTTCGAATCCTCGATGGATGCGTTCCATTCTGTACCATTCGGCCGATAACGATGCGTTGTTTCGAAAGGTTCTGATGCGTCTGTCAATTGTGTTTGTCAGTCAAAGTGAACGGGTCTATCTGAGTGTCTTTTGAAAAATGGTCGGTTTGCTTTCGGACTTCTGCTAGTTTTATTGTAATTTTCGGGATTTTCCCCTAAAACTGTATAGAGTTTTAATCAAGTGACTCTGCATTTCCTCATCAGGTTGTTTGTGAGCATGCCGTTCAAGCGAAGCCGAATCCAAAAAACACGAAAACCCACATCGTGAAGTCCGATTGGTTTTGGTACACAATCCAGAATGGCTACGCTGCCGAAATGGACTACTTGTTTGGTGATGTAAGTATACTGCGACCGATCTCGCATCCAATGACCACCTTAACAACTCTATATTTTTCTCGCCACCCACCCGACAACACAAGTATTTGGAGAGTATAGCTCACACGCCGGACACAGATCGCCGTGATTCACTGCCCATCAGCTTGAACAAACGCAAGCGCAAACGTTTCTCATTCCTCGCGACCACCGATTCAACGCCATTGAGTGCCTCGGGCAAGCGGAGATCGTCCGTATCGGATGCTGGTCTCTCGGTTTCTGGCAGCTTTTTGGACTACACTGCCAGCCCCAGTTGTCGGCACGAGACCAAAGAGGCCGACGCCACTGTTGAGAAAAAGAAATCGATGCGCTACAATCATTTCATGGATCTCTTCAGCACAGAGTCGAACTACGTCGGCATTTTGCACACAATCGTATCGGTAAGAGCTACCCCATGTTTTAAATCCAGCAAAATCTAATCGATTAACATCCTCCGCCTCCTCCTCTGGCAGTTATTCCAAAAACCACTAGAAGACATGGCCGATACACCCGATGCGCTACTCAACAAATCCGAGGTTCGAACCATTTTCAACAATTTCTCGCCAATTCACGAGGTCCACTTGAGCATGTTGAATAAATTTCGGTGAGTTAACAGGGTCAAATCCTCCATCGAAAAACAGCCATTAACATCATCACTATCTCGTTTTTGTTCAGTGAGCTCCAAGCAGACTGGAGTGAAGAGTGCCTCATCGGCAAGATAATATTCGATCATCGCGAGGCATTGGTCAAGGCCTATCCACCCTACGTCAATTTCTTTGAACAAATGAAGGAAACCCTTCAGCAATGCGATAGCCAGAATCCACGTTTTCATGCATTTTTAAAAATCAATCAAGCCAAGCCCGAATGCGGTCGCCAATCGCTACAAGATTTAATGATTCGTCCTGTACAAAGATTGCCCAGCATGATGTTGCTGATTGACGGTATGTGTGCCTCTCATTCCCCTTATCGGGCGAATGCATTTTCTGATTTTCCTCTTTTTGCAGATATTTTGAAACATACGTTCGAAACGAGTCCGGATCATTGGGAATTGGAGAAGGCATCGAAAGCCATCAAAGACGTCATGACCTACATCAATGAATACAAACGGAAGACCGACGGCTATCAAGCGTTATTATATATTTGCAATGACATTGACGATTTTCCGGTAAGTTGATTTTCGTCGGGAATTTTCCAATCAGAGCTTTTTAACCCTTCTATTATTCTTCTTCTCCTATTCCATCAGACCCAACTAGTGTCTTCACATCGAAGCTTCATTTCGAAATGCGAAGTGAATGAATTGTCGAATACTTCGGATAAATCCAATTATTTGAATGAACGGGAAGCAATGCGCCCATTGATGATATTCTTGTTCACCGATTTTATGGAAATATGTAAAATACGTAAATCACGTGGCTCCAACCATGTTAAATCACCGACGGGCTCATTAAATGTTATAAATTCAACACGACACCCTCAAAAACAATCGTATGAGCACATACGATCAATTCCATTGAATGCAATTCCATGTGTATATGATGTTAAGGATAGTCCACGTGCATTTGCGATCACTTCTAAAGACAAACTGTATTCCTTTAGTATAAGCGATGATATCGATAAAGTAATTTATTTAAAAAGTTTATGTAAACAATTGGCTGAGAATGCTTGTCGAACAGATGCCGTAAGTATTTTGATGCATGACGTGGGGGAGGTGTGTTTGAGAGTACATCGACCACGCCGCCCATACGGTTTCCTTTGGACGCTGAATTAAAAAATCAATTGTCGTTTGTCTCTTTTCCAGGAGCAATTTCTGCGGAGCTACGATTCACACGAGCTGGGCATTGATATAAGCGAGGTGAATTTCGGAACATTAAAGAAGGTTTTTAATTACGCAAGATCAAGACTTAAGGTATGTGCAAACACTGAACGGCGGCTTGGTTTGTCGATGATTTAATTGTCAAGGCATTTTTGGCAAAGTAAATAATCGATGGCGGTGGCCACGCAAGCACACCAGGCCGAATATGTTTTCGGATTTTCATTTTAATTCCAACGTAATTTTTTTCTTCCATTCTTTTCTCTTCTTTCGTTTTGCCAATCAACAGGTTTCTCGTACATTTTCGTTTAATCGAACGCCTCTGAAATTGAAACGTGCCGCATCCACAACATCACCACTGTATGGAAGTACAAATTCGCTGACACCATCCACACAAATGGCCCAAATGAAACTGGCCAGCTGTACAAATATCAATGTAAATGAATGCATAAGTGAATGTCCAGAAATATCAAATGATATTAATTTATAAAATTTCTTCTTGTTTTCTTCATCTTCGTTTCATCCAACGTTTTTTTTTTTTGTTTCTGTCAATTGCAATCACTCACTCATTCACTTACTCACTTACACACTTATACGCACACACACACATACACACACACACACACACACACACACACATTCATTTTCATTGTCATTTGCTTATCATTTTCTGTGTCATTTTGCATTCAAATCACGTATTTCGATCCATGAAAAAAATCCATCAAACAGGAGGTTGGCGAAGAGGATGATGACGACAGTGATCACGTGAGCGGCACAAAAAACAAGAATGATTTGCTGGTTGCGCCATTATCCGTGCAGCCGACGCGCAAGGCGAAAAGTTCGACTCTGTCCATAGCAGCGCTAAGGAGATTATAAGGGATTGGATGGGAACGAGACCCCGTCAGGACTAGCTAGAAAACTTAAACGTAAATCTGTTGAGGAATATCCATAGAATAACATTTAAAATGAAATGAAAAACAAACAACAACAAAAAATCTCATTAAAAATCGTTGAATAAAAAACACGAATTTGTGACGATAAAAATCAAAACTCTCAAACGCTTCATGGGGAGCAATGTCACAGCGACTTGAAACGAATTCAGATTCGAAATCGTCGAAGGGGGCATTGACTCCATTTCGGTGACATTGCCATCACGCAATGTTCCACCGACGACCCCCCGTACGACCACCAAACCAACCAGGCCACGGCATTGGGCAACCCGAGCGCTTTCTTCAATTTTTTTTTTTTAATTTATTTGTTATTTATCCAAGTGTAAATATGTTGAAATTGAAAATGAGAAAATGATCTGAATGAGAAGCGATTTCTTAATGGCGCGACCGAGCAAATATGTTGCGCGCTCGAAAGGTGTAGCAAAAAAGGACAACCGTAAGCCGAAAACGTAACATTCTGGTGTTTTCCGCGTGGCGACTAACTGGCTAGCTGGCTGCTGTTACTGCTGACGTTCGAAAACACAGCTGAAATGATCGATTTCGTGGATGAAATCGATATGATATTTCGTGATCTGAACTTTCCTTTTGCCGATTCGTTGGTGGTTAGGCGGGCCGGGTGAATGCGGATGGCTTGATCAGATGGGTGATTCGTGGTCCGAACTTTCAATCTTGACCATCATATTTTTTTCGATAATCTTAAGAAATTCATATTGTTCCAAGTAATCTCTTTTTTACAAAAAGATTCTATTTTATTTGTAAAGTAAATTCGAAAATAAAATTAATTAAGCAATTCTATAATATTTTTTTTATTTATTGAAGTCCATTGCATGCGAGAATCGAAAACAATTTATTCCTCTTTCTTTTTTTTCAAAATTGAAAGGAAATAAAATATTTCGTTTTTAGCCTTGCTTCCATTTGCAGAGATTCAGCTGGTGTCAAGCAAGAATCGGCGAGGTAGGATTGGAGAATGCCTTTCCATCGAGAAAATATTCCAAATTGCTACTAGACCAATTGAAATTGACAAATTCAAAAATAAACTATCCGTTAAATATTTGTCTCGATGCTGCTGTTACAGTCGCGTCATTGTAACACATGCAAATGTAACACACAACCAACTTCGCTCGAATTCGCCGCAACCGGACATTCGCCGTACTACTTGACAGTCGCCGTTTTGACAGTTGCACATGCGAGCGAGAGCAAAAAATATTCATTCGAATGAAATTGTCAGAAATCCGAAAACATACCAAAATGAGTGTTCGAAATTATTCAAAAATAATTAAGTAAATACGCCGATGAATTACATAATAATTTACGGAAATTCATTTCGAAGCAAACAAACAGTGGCCGGACCTTGTGCGACCGCTTACGAAACGAAAACGACTTGAGAATTGAATGAACGAAGCGACAATTGGCCGAAATTATCGTTAACCTCAAGTGAAGCCGAAAAAAAATTTTACAAAGAAAATTCCGAACGAAACCTTGAAAAGTGCAGACAATGGGGGCATCATCGTCGCGAAGGAACTTCGATCAGCATCAACAGCATGAACATGATATTCGATCGAAGAAGCGAAATATTGATTTGTCGACATTTTCAGCGCGAGTGGATCGTGTGAATGTCGGTGG
>JANSTV010055725.1:10918-25611 GCA_027564135.1 Lestremia cinerea | reverse complement strand
CAATTGAAAGTGATTTTGTAATCACTTCACTTGACATGCTGGACTGTGGATTAATTGCCTTGGGAATTGGGCTGTTCAAAGGAACGTCCCGAAGCAAACAGAATAGCGTGAGACAGATCGCTCACTCAACACCTCAAGCGCCATCCTTCGTCATGCCCCATTCGGAACGTTTTCAGGCCACTTTCGCAATATTGAAACTCATAACTCCGCTTCAGTTTGACGCAAATGATCGTCACTTGAACGAACGACTGCACTCGAATCGAACAAACCATAAGTTGCACATCAGCGATCTGTTTAGCTCAACCATACTGAACGCATTGCCGTTCCGCTTAACCACTTGCGTATTCGAAAAGAGATCAATTCTTTCTGCTTTGAAATTACTGAACAGACTGCGCATATGTTTTCAGACGAGAAAAAAATTACTTCAATTAATCATGTGGCTCAGTTTCGACGGCGAATAAGATTTATGAATGGATTTCAAGCGAATTGGAGTTAAGAGCGGATTTCGTCGAGAACGAATCGAGCTTCGGGAATGAATGCTTCCCATCAACCCATACACGGTGCACTCAACATCGCTCGGTCATTCCAATGAGTCTGCTCTCTGTCGTACGTCACTCCATCCGAGCACAAGCAGTCTTCTGTAAGAATTTAATGTTTCGGTCATTTTATCGGCGCGATCATCATAGTCTGTCCCTCGCTGACGACATTTGCACACACTCATTCCCGTTTAATGACGTTGCTAGTCATCCAAATGCATTTGTTCGTTGCTCTTCACATTTTTTTTACGAACGATTTCAATTGCACCACGCATCGCGTCTCGGCAACGCCACACATCCTTAAATTGATTTATAACTGCTGCTGCGGCTGCTGTTGTAGTGCTTCGTCATTAAAACAGATGTTTTATATCATTCGAATGAACGCAACCATTCATGTTTGATGGTGAATGTTCAGCGAAATGACGGACTGGAGAAAGGAAACCGTACCGAAGGCCCTAATCCCGAATCGTAATTACTAATGTTATTTGTTATGGAATGGCGTCCAATTAAATGAGATGGTCTGTGTAATCGAATGAGGGCCTTTCGGCGCGAAGAATGAGGACTTTGTTTCAGAACAACTGTTGACTTGATGGAGGAGATCTCTCTGTCTCGATGTGGCTTCCAATGTGATTCCAACTTTTCCACGAACAAATCGCTCTTTTTCGAAATATTGCACGGCTAGAATCGTCGCCTCGCCTCGCCTCGCGAACACCATTCAATCAGAAACATCACCGGTCGACCAGGTGATCATTTTTTTCGCTCGCATATTTCGATTAAGCCATCGACGCACCAAATACCTGGTATCGTCGTTCGATCCGATTCGATTTGCCTCGTCAAATATTAGCCGAGCGTCACGTATGAATGTCGGCAAACAGAGATCCGCTCTGTGTCTGTGACAGCATGTGTGTGTGTCTCCGTGAACAGAGCAATAACCAAGGGTAGCCCCTATCGATTGAGGTATTAACAATCGTTCGATGATAAAAATTTATTGAACATTGCTTATTTGCCTGAAAAAGGGACGCATCGACCAGATAACTTCGAGCAGATGCAATGTTGTATTCATTTCGCTCGTCGCATTTGCTGAAATGGAAAAAAATTTCTTTCAAAGATTTTCCAAACGTTTCTTTAGCCATAAATTTTAACGAGGCCGGCAACTCATTAACATAAATACGAGATTTTTGCTCAGTTTTTATTGTTCGACGACACGTCCAGGCAAATATCTCTGCCGGTCGGGCCTTTAATGAAGCAAAATCTTATTGCGAATTCGAACAAAAAGGTTCTCACGAAAGGATCCTCTGTGAATTAGTTGCTTTTTTGTCTGGTCGATGGATTAGGAATCGATTCTCGAAGGGAAATCGAGTGTATAATGATCGACACAGAGGAGCTCGTTTGGATTAGGCAATTGCTCGCTTGGTTGGGTTCATCTCTGAGGCTGCTTTCTTGTCGTCTTGGCAAACCTCAAAGAGTGCGCTTATTTGCACGGACTGACTCAGACGGGTGTGGATTATCTCATAAGATTAATTCGATTCCATCGTTTTGTCACCGTCGCACCGCCCATTTCCGTCGAATTCGTTTTTATTTGGAAAGGATTTCCATGACAGCGATAAACATTGGTTGGCTCTGATTACCAGACGACAGATTCAGGT
This sequence comes from Lestremia cinerea, assembly GCA_027564135.1. Lineage (NCBI taxonomy): Eukaryota > Metazoa > Arthropoda > Insecta > Diptera > Cecidomyiidae > Lestremia > Lestremia cinerea. The sequence continues at coordinate 23,429 of JANSTV010055725.1, read as the reverse complement.
GTATGCGCCACGATCGTCGGCTCCTACGCAACCCGAATATGGTGTTGTTGAATATCTTCTTCTTCTTCTCCTCTTTTGAATGAGATTCAATTGAAACGAACGATTGAATCAATATTGAAACGAAACAACTTGTAGATTGCGAGCAACGAAGTAATTAACGCGATTCTCGTATCAACCACGCAACGTAAATAATGATTTATGACGATTGCACTCAACTGCATTGTGATTAATGTTAATTGCGGTCAATTGATACCTCCTTCAGGCGGAAATCATGCATTGTCCGAAGCCAAGTCGTCGATCCACTTGGACAGGCAAATCGACTTGAGTTTTCACGGACCATGAACTACCAGCCAGTTATCAAGGCCCCATAGATTTCACCATTTCTCGGATGTGATTAAAAAAGCGTTCGCTCTGACCGATTTGCTCATTTTCGATTCCGAATTCTCGTCACTAAAAACGAGAAAAAAACGTATTTTCAAACATGGTCACGTCTGTCGATGCGCATCACTACTCGAACGACGCGCATACGAATGAGCCAAGGAAAGGGGAATGAGCCTGTTTCCAGTCTTTCGAACCGAACGTGTTCATTTGGCGGTTCTTGTCGTCTCGAGCGGATATCGAAAACCCCATTTGGATGACAATTTCCATTTCAGAATGTCGCGTGACTTCTTCGTCGCTTCGACCTCACGACGAAAATAATTTCCAACGAATCTCAATCAGCACCCGTCAACATCGTTCGAAACGTCGTCTTTCGAATATTCAGTTCGATGCTCGCACCCCAGAGATGTAAACAACACAATCAATTCAATGCTTTCATTAACATCGAATCGGAACGCGAAAGTATCAACAACACCATTCATTTATCATGAAATCACAATTGCTACAATTTAATCGTTTCTTCAGTGGTGTATTTGCGTCTACTCACTATTTTATCCAATATCATCGCTGATAGCGTCTAGCGTAGACAAATGAAGCGGTGATTGACATAGCCGTTGTCATTGATGAATTCGCCGACAGACGGTGGGCCGATCGTAACAGGAATATTCACTCAAACCAGTTATCACATGCATCTCTTCATCGAAATCATGCATCGATGGCGAAATCAATTACAATAATTGATCCCATCGACGTCACCGGCCATCGAATGTGGAAACGTAAAAATAAACCTTTGAAAATTGACTTTGAAGAAAATCATAAATTTAGACGAATCTGAATGGAATGACGCGATTCGAATCGAAGCAAAAACCTCATCAAATTTTATTCGAAGAGATGTTTTCGGCGTTTGCAAAGCAAAATGCGACGAAGGCATGGATTTGCTTGATTTTTTTTTTCTTTCTTTTCAGTTTCCCCTCGATCGACGGAACGTTTTCGAAAATGAAACTGAAAATAAAACCATTCATAATTGGAATGTTCCGCTCACGTTGTTTTCACTGCACCGATATGGCAATCGAATGGCCATTAAAAATCGGTTGATTATTGACTTTCGTTGGTTTGACGTGTCGCATCACCGCATTCGGGTTGATGCGCTCATTGTCGCCAGGTAATCGTCATTTGTCGTTAATCCGCCTCCCAAACATATTTCGTGTGCGATTGGGGTTCGTACTCGATCATCGTTTTCGGAATCTCCCGAAACCGTTACTCGTTTCATTGAAACGCGCAGCCGAAAGAAACCAACGGGAATTTTGCCAACAAACATCCGATCACTTTGGTCATTCAAAATGCAATTCATTCGAAAATTTTACGACAGTTTCACAGCATTTTCCATATTGTCCAATGGCATTTCGTGCTATAGAAAAACCAACAATCGTTATTGACTCAGTTGATGGCTTTGAATGTGGCCGAATGCGGTTCGCGTACAACGATGCGATAATCGCTGTTTATTGCCGTCTCACATTGTCGTAATGCATTTCTAATTTCAAATCGTTGTTTTCCTTCTCCATTCGGTTATTCGAACACAGGCGGCTCTTGCAATGACAACGCCAACGGTTATTGTGTATCCTGAAGCGGCAACCATATTTGCGGCCGCATGTGCTTGCATCTTTGTTATTGTTGGTGTTTTGGGTGAGTACAAACATTGTTACATTCGTTGTTGTTGTTGCGTCTTTTGTAGTGACTGTTGCACTAAGTGCGCATTGTAGACGTCTGTGCGGATGATATTACACGGCACGTACATATGGCCGTTCCCGGTTAACATGAAACCTATTCAAACACTTGCTATTTGCTTGCGGTTTGTTTACAATAGCGATCGTCATTTTATCACAGAAATTTCATTGCTTTGAATTCCTCCTTTCGTTTACAAACAATGCACTTTTCGACGGGCAAATGACAACGTCGCATCGATGGTGTAACATCATCCTATAGACTTGATCGGAAATGTGAACGTCACATTGGATCGTATAACGAAGAATTTTCATTAAAATTTTGTTTATTTGTTTGACTTGCAGGAAATCTCATTACAATCATCGCTCTAATGAAACATCAAAAACTGAGAGGCCACGCGACGACAGCATTTGTTCTGTCTTTGTGCATATCCGACTTGTTATTTTGCTCGTTCAGTATGCCATTGACGGCGATCCGGTACATCAATAAGGTACGCGATTCCGGTTTAGAAATCGAACGATTCGTACAATCGGAAATGACGACTTTGCCAAATGAACCGCAGTCCGTCTCTGACCGAATTCCAAACAATCGAATCGAATCACTTTTATTTTCGAACAATTTTTTCCATTCTAACATTCAATTGACTGTGATTTGACATGCAGGCTTGGACATTGGGCGATACGTTATGCAAAATATTTCCGGTGATATTTTATTCAAATGTGGCGGTCTCATTGCTGAGCATGGTGGGCATTACGTTGAATCGGTGAGTGTTGGAATTGAGCCTATTTCGCGTTCCCGGTTTTGGGGTCGAACAGTTGATATGCCATTTGGGCATCCGCATTAATGATATCTCTCGAAACCCCAGTCCCAAATCATTAATTACCAATTAACCGTGTTTCAACCCGACCGAGCGCTAAACATTCATTTCCGTTGCGGCACTCAAATCCAATTAATCCAATCCATTTCATTTCAGCTACATTTTGATCGCTTATCATCATCTCTACTCTCGGATATACCGCCCGCACATAATCTGCTTGCAGCTGTTTCTCGTGTGGTTTTTGGCCATTCTGACAATGGTACCACCGATGTTCGGGGCTTGGGGACAACTTGGATTGGATGAACGCACGTTTTCTTGTACGATTCTCAAGAAGGACGGAAAATCCATAAAGAAGTTTCTCTTCTTGGTGGGATTCCTTCTACCTTGTGTGGTGATCATTGCTTCGTACTCTTGCATCTACTGCATTGTTCGCCGTCAGCGACTGAAGTTGAAAGCGCACACGTCCAGTTCGAAGGCAGCTGGAGGTTCACGAGAGCGAGAAGATTCCCGTTTGACGGGCATGATGTTGACCATTTTCATTTGCTTCCTGTTATGTTTCTTGCCGCTCAGCTTGGTCAACGTGTTCGACGACAAGAATGCATATCCATGGCTCAACATCATCGCATCTGTACTCGCCTGGGCATCCAGCGTAATCAATCCGTTCATATATGCGGCCAGCAATCGAACCTACCGGGTGGCGTATTTCAAATTGTTTTCCGCGATGAAGTTCTGGGGCGAACCGTTGAGCCCGATGCCAAGCAAGAGTTTTCTACCCAGCAAGGGTTCCAAGGAGGTTCCGTCGATCGGAAACTATCACACCACTCGACCCGTGGTCGACACGGACTAAGCTTTTGACCTAAGCCTTTACCAGACAAGTATTCTCGTACATACTTCATTCGGCAAATCGAATACCATTTTCAAGACCAGACAATTCCTGAATTCACTTTTTTTTCGTGTACAAAGTATTTCTTATTTATTTTCTTCGTTTCGAAGGAGGGAGTTCCCCTCCCAATATTGATCGATAAATAGTCTAGTATCGCATTGAACAATGTACAGAATAATCGACTAGCTTTTAAGACTGATGACAAAATACGTTAGAATGAACCAAAGTTTAAGTTTTATTTGAATGTGGCTCGCGTGACCACTGATTTCGAATTGAGTCAATCCAATGCCTGCTTGGGGTACGGCACTCAGAGTTATGTTATAAGAAGAGTTTATTTTCAGCATCAATGTAAATAAAGTTGGCGTTTTATTGAAAAATATCCCTGCTTGCGTTTTCCTTCTCCCTCGCTCATCCAGTTCCATATCTCAATGGTTACCCTGCGACAATGTTGTCACCGCCTGTTCACACAGAATAAGAACAAAAAATTGTTTATTTTTTCCCGCAAAAAAATAGAGCTGATAATGCTCGAATGGGAATGTACCTATTTGAGTGTAAGTTGAATTTTCGTTGCTAGTATGAACGCTGTCAAGCGATAACGTCGTTGTTGTTTTGCATTGCCTTCAATCGACGACCAGCACAAGACACAAAGCGAAAAGGTTCACGAACGACAATCGATTCAAAGCAATATTTTGGTAATGAATTCATTTGGAGAGCCGATTTGGAGACTGTTGATGAGTCCCAGTGCCACTCCGGCATCAACAGCACCGCCCGCGTCTACCACGACTGATGCCAACAATTTGATCAATCGCGCGAATTTCGTTTGGCAAGAGGACACCGATAACAGTCGTTGGCTTCGTGCTGACGATCTCGAGGACGACATGCCCAGCAGGTGAGTTCTGTAATTCCGCATCGAGGACAACGTTTGCCATAGACCTCCATTGCAGCTTTCCACGATTTTACACCAACTATTCACGGCAATCGATGCAGTTCAGTGCGCTCATACCGTTTGGCATAATGTTCGTGATTTCAACAATCATTTTCATAATGATCATTTACCGACGCTGGCCTGGATTGGTGTCGGGATGTGCGGCTGGCACTTTGACATTCATCTCGATATATCTGTTGTTGTTGACGCTCAAGCAAGAGGTCTTAGTTTATGAATGACGTCAAGTCCGTTTTTTTTTTCTTGTTCTTTTGGAAAATAAATAGAAGAATGTTTCTCTTCTTTCATTCTCTGTTCGATTACCATCATACATTGAACGCACCCATTTGAAAATTCACCTCAAATCAACAATTGCCTTCGCATGACATATTTCTAACCTAAAAATTTGTTTTGGTCATTCCGCACTGTTTTGAAAGATCGTTGCACATTCCTTCGTTTCTCGTTTGATAAATAAACCGCAATGGGTGAAAGTCAAAACAAACAAAATTTAATTTGCGTACCAGGACAGCGTCTGTGTTTGTCTGACGAGAACACGGTGACGGGTCCAGGAACATTCGAACGACAAGGATATATTTATTCACAGTTGGCTGGTGTTGTGCTCGTCACTGAGAAGGATAAAGTAAGTCACCCTGATTTGCCCAAATGGAATGCCTACCCATTTTCTCTTTCCTTCCAGTCGAAAATTGTCGAAGTAAATACGTTGGGAAAGCAGACGATTGTACCGGTGGCAGGGGACATAATAACAGCTCGGATAACAGTTATCAATCAGCGATTCGCCAAATGCGCCATTACTTGCATCGGCGATGTTATTTTGAATCGATGCTACCGAGGCATCCTGCGAAAAGAGGATGTGCGAGCTGAACAGAAGGATGAAGTCGATATGTACAAGTCGTATCGGCCGGGCGACATAATTTTGGCGAGAGTCGTGAGTGACAACTGATGGTTGAATAACGATCGTGGTGTTAACAGTCCTCCATTGCAGCTTCCGCAAAACGAGTTGGGATGCTATCAATTGAGTACCGCAGAAAACGAATTGGGCGTTGTAATTGCCTTGGCCACCGATGCCGGCCCGTATGGCGTACCAATGGTGCCTGTCAGTTGGACCGAAATGCAATGCCCCCAAACTTTAGCCAAAGAATTTCGCAAGGTGGCTAAAATTCTGCCGGAGAGTGCAGTTCAAACCGCTAAACCATCGAATATTTTAGGAAAATAAAACGAACTTTTTGGATTTTGGATTTTGAAATATATTTGTTGTTATTCTACGGTATGCTCTCCTAACTACTGCCCTGCTCCAATTTCGAAATGAAATCGCTGAGGTCGTCCGTTGTGTATGTTCTCTTTTCATACTTGAAGTTCTCGAAGACAACTGCTGCTGGAGGTCTGACTGGCTGAGTCTTATCCTTTGGAAGAGATAACAAAAGTTGGAAATGGAAATTCTGAAGAGATTCAACGTGTTTAGTAACTAATTCTCACCAAAAAATGATTGTACTCCGGCGAAATGGTCTCGAGATGGAGAATGCGATTCTCGATGGACTTCAAACGCTCGAAAACGGTTTGTGTGGTCAAAGGTGAAATGTTCAAGAAAGCCTCAGCATTTTCCAGTCGCTCGGCAATGCCACCGGGAACGGACGAATTTCTTGCGGACGACTTCTTGGATGGCGACGCATGCTCCATCAGCTTTCCCAGAGCACTGGTGTAATTCTGTGATTGAGGCCCGTATTCGTTTTTGACTCGACGAACTGCAACCAATTTAGTTTTAGAAGCCCCACTCTTGACTGAATCAGAATGATATCCATACCTCTCAAATGGGAGTTCGTGCCTTTCATCCTAAACACCGAGCTATTCACTCGCGCACACGTCATTTCCTCCTCCGGTTTTGGCTCTTCAATAAAGTCCTGCACGTTATTGATGTCGATTTCTTCCCGCTTCCGTTCGATGAAACAATTGACGCGGCGATCTATTTCCGCCTCATCTGCGTGAATCTGCAACAAATCCTTTGGAATGACGACGTCTTGGGTCAGAGGGCAGCAGAGTTCGAAATTGATTTTTCCGCAAGAGCTCTTGGTTTTCTTCGGCTTAGGGGCTGATTCGGCGTCATTATCGCCAGCCTTGATATTGACTGCAGGCAAAAGACATGTCTCCCATAAATCTCTTTTATTCACCCAAACTATTTATAATTCAAACTCTACTAAATGTGCCGGCCAAGCCGAAAGATCTCTGATCAAAGCGCATGTGCTTCTGACCATTTGCATTCTTTATTTTCCTTCCAAGCGGATGTACCTTCATGTTCGTCACCGTAGATTTCCTTTTTCCAAATCGGAACGGATTTCTTGAGCTCCTCAATAGCTTGTTGCACAGCATCCAAGCTGGTCAGTCGGTGCGGCGAACTGACAGCTATGATAACACTCGCCTCTTTGACCGGCACCAAACCCAGTCGATGATAGATCGCAATGTGTTTTATGTCTGACCATCGCTGGCGCAGTTGATCACACAATTTATCAAGTGATTTCATTGCCATCGATTCGTAGGCCTCGTATTCGAGTGTGAGCACCTAAAACAGAGAAGAACGTCAGTTGTATGGAGTCAATTGATAACGTCAGAGTGTCCAGCGACGTCACCTTCTTATCTTCAAAATTATCTCTAGTCGTTCCAACAAAAAACGAAGCGGCTCCACACGACTCATGAACCACCAAATCATTGATGGCGTTCAAATCCAAGCGGTCTGTGGTCAACTTCAGGAAATTCATTTTGGAGGTTTTCAACACTTTTTATTGTCAATTAGAGCCTACGATTTCTCTAGCCGCCACTCAACGGTGGAATGAGCGCCAACTCGTCAGTGTCTTTCAACGTAAAGGTCACATCAAACTCATCACAGAAATCACCGTTCAAACTCAAAATCAAATTATCACGAATGGCCTTCAACCGAAATGACTCGCACAATTTTTCAAACAATTCCCCGCCTTTAATCACTTTTGGAACTTCCAATGTTGTTTCACTCACACCAGATAGTTCACGTGCTTTGGCAAAAAACAAAACTCTCACATTGACCGTTGCGCTCATTTTCCGAATGGTCGAACAAATTTTCAATTCATTTTCGATGAGAGATTTTTTCGTTCAACGAATTTCCCACAAAATATCATCTATTTATCAGAAATCAATATTCGTTGGATCGCCGCTCAAACGAGATGTTCTACATCGAAACGTCAAACTCCAAATGACTGATTGTGTCTGCGGCGTGGTGTAGTGGTGAGAAGACTAGTGTGAGCTTATGAGTGGCCAATACAAACAAGCATCAAACGTTTCATTTGTTTCAACAGCGATTCTGTCTCAATTTTTTTACCTGCTTCGCTTTGATTGATGGGCTCAGGTATGAAACTGATGGCTGGCTGTCTGGTTGAGCGTGCGACCTGATGGAAATACATAGCTCCCCCCTCATTGGATAATTGGTTTTGTTTTTCATTCAAATACTCCATCGCCGTTCTGTTGGTAGTCCAGATCGATAACGCACTTGCGGATGAAAACAGATTTCAAGTTGAAAAGAAATTCACGAATACTTTTATTTCTCAAAAATTCTTAGAGCAAATGTATAATTTTGGGGGAAAGTAAACTTTATCAGAAAGGACCACTCCGTGTACAAGTCAATTCACGTTTGTAAGAGGTCAAATGAAGGAAAAATCATAACGAATTCCATGAAATACATCAAATTGCCATCTTTCGATGAATCAAATCTCATCCCAGGCCAGAATCGGGTTATTATTTTTGAATTGAAGCGTAATAATATGCGAGTAAAGTCTCAAAGCGGCTCCGAGTTTCAAATTGAAGCGATTGAGCACATCTTCGCGTTTGATCAACAGTAATGCATCGCCATCGATAGCATTCTCCTTGAAGATATGTGCATATTCGGCTGTTGTGGTGCCCAAAAAATACGTGTACACCTCGTCGCAGTCCCATTTCTTAACATCCGGAATACTTTCGTGTGGCGTCAATGTTGTTTTCTTGTCATAGGAGATCTCGTCTTGGGCATCGAACGTCGGAGGTGGCAGTGAGTCGTCTTCGTAAGATGAGTCCAGCAGGATGGGGGGGCCCGCTTTAGCCGAGACCAGGGACGATGCGGACGATGGTCTCCGCGGTGGTGTGTTTGATCGCAGTGATTCTGGCGTTTGCGATCGCATTTTCACTTCAACAACTCGATCAATTTCGTGCTTGGTTTGGTGACTGGGAACATCCGCCTCCGTCAATCGTCGGGTCTTGACAGGTTTTTGGCCAGACTTTGAACGGACAGTGTCCTCCTGTGAGAATCCAGCGAAACCATCGGATGAAGACTTGGCCACCTTGACCGCAGACGACTTAACTGCAGGTACCGTATGGTTGAGCTTGTCCTTGATTTGATTCTCCATACAATTTTCGCATTTGAATTTCTTTCGATTCAATACCCCTGGCTGGTCCTTCTGACATCCCAAGTGGTATGAATTCATACACGAGACGCATTTGTAGAGTCGTTCCTGCGTCAGAAGAGAGATTTATTAGAACATCACCCATTGATTGTTTCGCTGGGACACTTACCGTGACCGATGTCTCGAAGCACACCGTACACACCTGGCACGTTGAACATTGCCAGTTGGACTCATCGATCGGCGATCCGAGCAATTTGGCGTTTCGCAGACACGTGAAGTGCCCTCGGTTCTGGCAGTCGGTGCAGAAAACGAAGCGACCTTTTTTCGTGTCGGTTCGAGTGCAGACAATGCAACCGACTTCCAATTCAAAATTCATTGAAATGGTTTTGCGACGATGTTGGATGGGCTTGGGAAGTGGGTCTGACATTCGTTTGTCATTCTGAACAACTTTTTTTACTTCGACAGCCTTTGGCTTGGGTTTCACTTCGACTTTTTCGTCGACAGCGGCCATCGAGTTTCTTTTCTTCACAGCATGATCGTCGGACGGGTCGAACACTACTTTTGCTTTGCGAACACGCCCGTGACGCGTCGTTTGATTTGCATCGGCTGACGTGGATTCATTCAGCGTAATTGCATCAGATTGTGGCGATTTTGGTGGCGACGAGAGACGTTCTTCTTCTTCCGTTTCCAGAAGCGATTCTGCTGCGCTTAGAGCCGTAATGTACTCGTACTCGCCGGGAACGAGTGTTTTACGTCTTTTCATGTTACTTCTGTTCAGTCCTTGGAGAATTTGGCTGAAAAGATAATTATTCCGATAAAAATGCTGTTCCTCTTCTCAAAAATCATCGATAATGCGGCAGTTTCTACAAGCAACAGTTATTCGGGAACTTCGTTCTCGTTTCATTCCGGAGCAACCACGAAGTCAGCACGACCAATTTGGCTGGTGAGAACTCACTCGTTTGGTCCGCCAACCCAATAGTCTCCAAAGGCGTATTAATTCACGCCGAATAACACGCACGTGAAAATTTATCGGAAAGTTTCTTCAAGAAAAATCGAGATGTCATCGACTTCTATTGAAAGCGGTCCAAGAACTGACAGTTCGTCATCAAAAAACAAATATTTGAAAACCGGCGAATGGATCTCACGATTATTGACTTACGTTTGGTGCCTTGATGTAGCCTGAAAGGATGACCGAACGAATGCTACCCAATTTTGGGTAAAAATGCCCGGACCGATTTTATTTCGAGGAAATTTCGTTCCAACAACCCGGCCAAGTTGCTAACAATGCGAATGATTGTTTATGCTTGCGACGATACGAAGTCTCCAAATAGTGGAAATGGATTCATTTCATGTTGCTGAGGTGCTTATATGCTGAATTCAATGGAATTGTTGTTGTAGTTGCTTGTTCACGAATGGAATTACCGTTTAGAACGTTAGAACGGAGGATCGATTCAGGAATATTTTCGGGTCACTCCCTCCCTTGGAGTTAGGCACTTGCAAGGATTATCCTCCTTCAAATTGAACCGGAGTCTCAAACACCGAATTTTACGTGTGCGATAAACTACACCCAGAGCGATTGTTTTGCTTGGCCGTCAACTGGATTTGAATCTGCATGGTACCTACCGATATCTCGTCTGGGATGAGTTCAGAGTTCAGCAAGCCTTATTAAGCGTATAAGAGGATATTTCTGTCAAAATCCCAACGAATACGCACGTCGGTATTGAAGCCACAATTCACCTTTCATCGACAAATTCAAATTTCACTTGACAGAGGAACGTCATTCAAATTGAAAGTTTGGAGACTTTACGAATGCACGTGTGGAGAATTTGTCGAACGCCAATCGTTTTATTTGGGTTGATTCACGTGAAATTTGCATTGGAATTTTCGTTGATATTGATGGCGAAGTGATCAAATCAAGATGAAACCGCGAGCTCCTAATGTCACCAAATCAGGTGGTGAGTTAATTACAGTGGAGAGTTGTAGGAATCAGTTTGAAAATCGTTGTCTAATTTTGCAGGTCGTAACAAGCCGGGTACATCTTTGGCCTCGACTTCATACAATGCCGTTCCTCCTGCTGGAAAGCATTTCAATTCGAAAAGATTCAAGAATGACCGTTCCCAAAGCTCGAAACAGAAGCCGACGGATATGAAAATAAAGGTGAGTGCAAACTAATGCTCAACTGGTGGATGAAATGAGCTCAAAAAATGTTTTTTTTTCAAAACAGAAACCTGTAAAGGTTGTCCCCAACTTCGATGAGTTGGACCCGTTAGAACTGCTCTCTGGGTTTACCCCGGAAACAAACACCACTAACGTCAAGGCAGTGATGGATCTTGACGAAAGCTATCAACCCCAAAGCAATAAATTCTCAACGCGCCAGAAGGAAAAGCCACGCACGCGAGAAGCCAATCCACCTCAGCTCTGCTACAGTTACATCAAAGGCAAATGTGACCTCGTCGAATGTCCACGTTCACATCAGATGCGATTGCCTATGAAGCCAAAGAGAATGGAGGTTTGCAAATTCTACGTCATGCACGCTTGTACCTCATCGGAGTGCCCATTCATGCACTCCGAGTTCCCTTGCAAGTATTACTATTTGGGTTTGAAGCATCCAAACGCTGCGACCTGTCGTTTTGCACATGGGCCACCTCTGGATGACGAAATGCGAGCCATACTTCTCGAAAGACTGGAACATGAGCCACGGAGTTCATTGGATGTCGGCTTTTCTCAACAAAACTTGGATTTATTGAACCAGCGGCATGAAGTCTTGGTCAAACGATATGCAAAAACGGATTCCCAAGGCAGACCAATCACAGTGACAATGAGAAATGAGCAGCTACCGCTCCGAGCAGCTAAAAATCTTAATGACATTCTGACAGAAGAGCAAATTGGAAAGTTGCGAAATATCGGAGTGACGCAGACGGTACATATGAGATTCAAACCTGTTGCAGAGCTGAAGGATATCGAATTGACGACCAATCAGATTTTTAGAGCACATTTGATGATTTTGAAGGATCGAAGCAATTGGGGAAGTTGTGAGAATAGTGTTTGTGAACAGCTGAATACGTCGAAGGTGACGACGTTGTCCCAATCACCAGAACCGGCGCTGTTAACAGATGGCAATAGCAGTGGGGACTCGGAAGATTCGCAAATGATCTTCAGAGGATTCTCACCGATATCTGGGTGTCAGGTCAGATCGACTGGAAGTCCTCTTCCGGAGAAGAGCGAAGACGGTGAGTGGCCGTTCGATTTGATTCCAAGCCTCCTCAATTACATATTTTCTTTTTCTAGATGCTGCGGAAATCTCGCCGAGTATCGCTGAGCCTGAGTCCGATGATGAAGATGATGAAGATGATGCCTTGGTCATCAATGAAGAT
>JANSTV010055725.1:0-10818 GCA_027564135.1 Lestremia cinerea | reverse complement strand
ATGAAGATGATGCCTTGGTCATCAATGAAGATACAGAAATGTGATTTAAATTAATTTTTATTACCGAAAAGAACGTTCTTAAAAAAAATGAATGATAATTTAACGGAGAATTTCAAAGAATCCCATTTTTTATTCAAAAATCGTCCATGATCATGACGCTGTCCGAGATGAATTTCTTGTAAATGGCCATGAAATGAGCAACAAAAGCTTCCAAATGAAAGATGTGCTTATTGCCCTGTTGCATTCGATGCTCGTACAGACACGCATACTCGACGGTTTTCGCTTTGATCGACATGTCACACTTCTTGACCAAGTTCTCAACCAGCGTTTTGAAGATCATATCCGGCGGTATGCCTTGCGACAGCAGCTCGTACAAGCGTTCACGAATCTTTTCCAGTCGAGCCGGAGTCTGTTCGAGCAGAATTTGGTTAGCCGTTTCGCGAAGAAATACCTGCCAATCGAGTTCAGGTAGCTCTTGATTGCTTGTGAACGGATATTGCTGGACTCGAGCGGCTTCCATCAACAGCAGAGCACGACGAAGGTTCCTTTCCGACTGCTTTGCAATACGCTCGGCTAGCTCCTTAGGCACCGCGCAGCCTTCTTTCTTGCAAGTGGCCTAGAAAATTTGGAGTTTGTTGAAACCTGTAGATTTTTTGCGGCGAGCACTCACCTCCAAAATGCCCACAATCTCATCAACCGAAGGAGCAGACACGCGAATACCAAGGCAACGACTGCGTATAGCTGGAATGACTCGTGACGTTGAATTCACGCAAAGTATTATCCGACAGGTTGCCATGTATTTCTCCATTGTTCGACGAAGGGCATGCTGAGCGTCTTTCGTTAAGTTGTCGACCTCTGACAATACGATCACTTTGAAGTCCCGTTGACCATCGTAGTCGAGATTACGAGTTTGAGCGATTTGTTTGATCAATTCGACGACGACGATACGATCATAAATACCGGCATCCGATGGATTTATTTCCAGGTGATAATTGCTGCCAACCGTCATGATATCGATTTTGCGATTGGACGGCGTGGTGAATTGGAACGTTTCGTTCTTGAGATGTTCCACACCACTGCCGTAGATTTCGTGGAGCAAACACAAAATTCTAGTCTTTTTGCCAGCACCGGACGGACCGTAAAACATCAAATGAGGGAAATCACCCTGTTTTGCCAGATTTATCAGTTGCTCGGATTGCTCACGATGGTAATCCAAATCGGAGAGTCGACGCGGTCGATGTTTATCCACCCAAAGTGCCATAATTCACGAAAAACTTATAAAACCGTCCGAAAGAAATGCCTGAAAAATTTCACTCCCAAACAAACCAATCACAGGTTATGCGCTTGAAATTTCTGCGCCAAAATTGAAAACATTCCAGTGAGCCATTTGACAGCTGGACGCAACTCTCCACAAATCGTCCACATGTATTTCAAATGAGTTCAGTATTTGGCCGCAGATGGCCGGTGCGCTTGTTATTTAGCTGGCTTTGACACTTTGGTTGTATTATTATTATCGTGGCGGCACATGGTGCGAATACACAGCAATAAACTCGAAAAGTCTTGTGAATTGAATTGATTTCGACTCAGTTCTCAGTTTGATCGCTGTGTTCCGAAATCAAGAACTGGGTTATTGAACGTTTGTAGCTGAAAACTTCGCGAAGATGTCGGAATATGTGGAATGGAGAAAAGAGCGTGCTCTGCCCGAGTACGAACAAATGTTGGGCTTGAAGCTTTTCACGGACGAGGAAGTAATGTGAGTTTTTGCTGATTTTTTCCAAAACGCTTGCAGAAACGAATTTCAAAAAATCAACCAACTCAAAAAAAAAACGATTTTCCAGGTGTATGAAAAAATCGCGCGAGGCTTATGAATATCGCGTGGCGCAACCATCGCGGGAAATAAAAGATTTCCTCGAATACCTCAAGTACGAACGTGGTTTAATCGGCTTGGTAAAAGACCGTGTCAAGCTTGCGCCATCGACTGCCAACAACACCATTAACAAACTGATTGGCCTGCGAATGAAACAGCTGTACACACAGGCGTTGACGAAATTCCCCGAAGATACTCGATTTTGGGATGAATACATCAAATTTTTGCAGTCCTTCAAATTCGAAAGTGAAATTTCAGCCACTTTTGATCGTATGCTGGCGGTGAGTACCTCCGTCTCGGCCAGTTTTAGCAAGAAAAAATCAATTTTATATCGATTGCAGTTTCATGGCGGGAAACCGGAAGTGTGGATTCGCGCCATCCTGTGGGAATACAATGAGAATTACCAAGATCATCGTGTGAAAGGCTTGCTCTTGCGGGCTCAACAACGGCATCCCGAATCGTTGAAACTCTACTTGACATTCTTCCAAATCGAATTGGAAAACAAGAGAAACGCCCCCGTCGAGCTAGCCTTGCAACATGCCGAGGTGGTCTACACGAATGGCAAGAAGAAATTCTCAAAGATCGAGTACTTCATGGAAATGTTGGGCGTCGTTGACAAATTCGAATATGCCAAATCGATTCAGAAGACCATTTTGGACAATATGCGTGACCAGTTTCCACATCGTGAGCTGCTTTGGCACACGTTAGCTCAGCGGGAACTGAATGGGTTGGCTCATCCGGATACGCATGTTGACGTCAACGAATCGATCAAACAAGAAACAGCGGTTGACAGCAAAGCTGGAATTTTGAAGTCAGCGGAACAACCAGTGGCGTCAGCCACTTTGAAGAAGCGCATCGAGAGATGCGTGCAAATCTACGATTCAGCAATCAAAGTGGTGAGTTTTCTTCGACTGTTTGTTTTTGGTTAAGCGATTCGCTATCACGGACCTCTTCTGGTGAACAGGTGGACACGCCAACCATGTGGGACTATTACATTAGCGCAATGCTTGAAATGAACAACGACCTGACTACACAGGCGCAATTGAAGCGTATGTCGCTCAGCCGAGCATTCCGGTCGGCCAATGAAGCGAACAACATGTCTGAGGACCATTTCCTGCAGTACGTCGAATTGCTTTTTTCGCAAAATCCACGAGATGAGCTCATTCCTGAGGTGGGTTGCAACTTGCAAGTTGAATCGATCACGGAGGCACAGAATAAATTTTCATTTCTATTCACAAGGTCCTCGAAAAATCCACCAAAGTGTTTGGCGACTCGCGGAAAATGTGGACGCAATACATGCGCTATTACATTCAATTGGGCAATTTCAAAAAAGTTCGTGACATGTTCAAAAGAGCGAGAAGGCATCTTGGACCGATGGGCACCGATGTGTGGCACTTGTATATCGTGTATTTGAAGGCGCTCCAAACTCCAGATTCGAATACAGAATTCGAAAATGTGATCAGAGATTTGGCATCACAGAAGATACCGGTTTTCAACAAGCTCAAAGCGGAAGTTCTGTACTTGCTGGCGACAACAATGAATTTGAAGAAGGCCCGACTTATCTACGGAATATTCACTAACTGTTATCCAGAGTGCTTCGAGGTGTATACGATGATGTCCGACTTGGAAGCAAAACAGGTAAGAGCCGTGAGGAAATTTCCTCCTCCGCCGAAACTAATGCTTAACAAATGTTCCGTTTGTAGTTGAAGCGCGACACCGAGCACGAGCGAGGAATTTTGGAGGCAATGACTAGAATCTTTGGAGAAACGCAAACAGACGTCTGGCTTCGATACATGAAATTCGAACGGACTGTTGGGGAACCGAAGAACGTGAGCTACCTTTATGATCAAGCCATTAGCAAGCTGAAACCCGATTTGCACGACGACTTTCTGTCGCTGCACAGCCTCTTGGTCAACGAAATCGTCTGAGCTCGTTTCAATCACATATTTTTTTCCATAATTTTTTCCTTTGCGTTTTAAAATATTCAGAATAATATGAATTAGTAGTCTAAGAATGCGATTATTCGGAAATGTATATCAGATTTTTCATCCAAAGGCAATTCACCAGAAATGATGTGACGAATTCAGCATTTTATTAAACTTTTTTTTTCAAAAATCCAAAATGGAAAAATCATTCTTAATTAATTAAACGAAAACTTAATCAAATTGGCTCCAGACGATCAAATAATTTCGTACTCGATGCGGTCCTTTGACACTCGTTTGACGGTGTCGATGTATCTGTAAACGGATTTCTGCAGGCCCTTCAGGCAGTCATTGTATTCGTCGTCTTTGGCGTTCAATTCCAAATTGTAAACCAGCGAATCGATGGTGTTGATGGGGAAACACAATGGCGGCAATGTGGCGTGTAGAGGATTCTCGAGTCCGAAATATTCGCCTCCGGTGCCGATCATGGCCGAAATATACTCGTTTGCTAGGTCGGTCGCTTCGATTAGACGTCCATGGGCGACGTACAAGCCCAGCAATTCGGTCGGCTTGATCCGCTTGTAAGACAAGTACAGCCAGTGTGGCAAGAATTCACCCAAGCTGAGAATTTTGTTTGTGACTGCTTTGTGGAGAGTCGTCGAGTTGGGTTGTTCATTTTCATCGATTAGTTGCTCCAAAAGCTGCCATGCCATATCATCTGCCCGGTTCTTGTGAGGCAAATCTGCCAAGTCATTTTCCTGCAACCAGCTCCAAGTCTCGTTTGCATTCTCATCGGTCGAACGAATGCAGGCAAATGTCAGGATTTGCAGAACATTCGCAATGCTCTTTTTGTGCTCTTTGGCCAATTTCACGGCGGCCGTGTATAGACCGGTGTTGGCGAGCACAGCAACCAGCTCCTCTGGACCAGCATTCAAAATCGTGTTGAGCTCCTTTCGATGCTTCGACAAAGCAATCTGGGCCTCAGCCAGTAGTAATTCCTTTCGAATGTCACCGATTTCCAAAACCGTGACCTTTTGCTCGACGGCAGCGCCCTCTTCGTCCATGTTCTCTGTTTCCATATCGATCCGACTGCTTTGAACGTCTTCGTTGATTGTTGGTCGAGCGATCCAGGCGTATTTCTCTTCGACCATGTTCAGTGCTGTGATGCAAGTCAACAGACAGTCGTATCGCCGTTCTACTGCCGTTGAATTCTCGCATTCCATCAGGTAACGCAACGCTTTCTCGTACATAATATTTGCCGCCTTTCCCATATTCGACTTTTCAATGTGGAAAGCGTAAAGAAAGTCGTAATACTTGTTGCCTTCGATGACCATCGATCGAGCGCGTGACTCGACAATCGTTTCCAATTCATCTTGCAAACCACGATATGGGAATTGCAGTAACAGATCCAAGCGTTGCTGCTCAAATAAGCACACGACCAACTGGCGCAGACAGTCCTTCCGGCGTGATAGCTCCGCGTTGCTGATCAGTGCCTGGTAGGCTTCGGTATAATGTTCCAGCTGGAGATGATTTGTGAACACGATCGATTGGAACATTGCCAATTGTGGATTTGTCGATTCGAGATTGTCGATTGCTGCTTTGGCCAATTGGATGACACAATCAAGAGCGGAATGTTGTTCGAACAGTTGAATGACCTTGAGGTAATACTGAGTCAGCGCTTCGTTTTGAGTGGCAACATTCGTCGACTGCAAAATGACTTTCTGGAGGAAACCCTCATTCAGCAGACCATCAGCGGCTTGCATGAATAGATCGAATGCTTTGTGTGGCTCGCCGTTATCGAGCAAAGAAATAGCTGCGATGAAATGACGTGAACATTGATTCCACTCGCACCAGCTGTTCAGCAGGCGAACATATTCCTGGATGATGATGTGCTGACAGCTTCCGATCAACCATTCACCGAAAATGAAATTGCCCGAAACTGCCCAAATCAGCTGACCGACGATCGTTGACAGTGGCAGCAGTGTGTATTGCCACCTTGGGTCGGAAAGATTGCGGAACTGGCTTTCGATCAACAAGGAAAGTCCAGTAGTTGAGCCTTGACCACGCAAGAACAATTCAAGTACGGTGGTCGGTTGCAAGGAGCGTTGCTTGTAACGATTGTCAGAGAGCTGCAGAACGCCCAATCGTTGAATGCTGCCATCTCTGAAAAGCAAACACATTTTAGATTCTCTCTCAAAACCCTGAGGGAGGCAATTTCACTTACATTGCAGCTGGTGACAATGGCTGAGCCGAAGTTTCGCAGGTCCACACCATCACGTAGTAGGCTTGAACGAAGACCACCGTCTCAGGCATGCATCTTGATCGTATCATTTCGATGGTGTCGCGTTGCAGGTCACTCGATTCGATCAAAATATGTTGCAAAATGAGTAGATTGCGGCACAGCAAGTAACGGATGACAGCGATTTGACGCAGCGATTCGGCCACCAATGAAATGCCTGTTTGGCTCTCGAAGAGATGTCCCACAGAGAGGAAGACACGAGAAGCTTGAGACAATTCAGCATGGGTTTGCATAGCCTCCGGTTGTCCATCGTCCATTTGAAGCATTTTAAGCAGCAGAATCATCGCGGCCGGCAGCTGAGAAATGAATTTGATCTGCTCGTTGATATTCGTGAGGAAATCTCCGGTGGCGAAATTGTGCTCGTAGTCTGGCGACAGCAATTCCGACATCAGCGTAGTCACAACAGCATTCGGGATCTCAAGCTCGTAAAGCTTCGTGTCGAAGTCGTTTTTATCTTCGTCGGCGATTTGCTGCTCCAAAACGGCAAGAATTGAGATAAGCTTGACGAGGTCCTCAGCTTCGCAGGTCTTTTCTTCCTCCAACTGCAACTCATCCAAATGATCAAGGTCGACGTTCTCTCCGACGAGCATCAGATGTTCCAGCAAATCGCAGGGTCGCAGCAGCGAAAATGAGTTCTTTTTGATGATCGACACACCACCCACGGACTCCAAAACGACCAGACCAATGGGCTGCGAAGCCTTGTTGTGATACTGCTCGCAACATGAGTAGAATCTTTCCCAATACTTGAAGCAGGTCTCGATGTACAAGTCATCAGTGACTTCATAGTCCTTCAACTCGTTCTGCACCTCTTGTTCAACGGCGTAGCACACGCGATCTTTCAACACAGCCAATGAAACATTCGGATCGGACAGCATGCTCGAGCGACGGAACATCACGAGGGCCTTGTCGATGACATCTCGCTGGAATCTTCCCGGATAGAAAATATACGAGCAGAAGGCTTTCCGAGGATCGGTGCCTTGTTCAACTTTGGCATATCGATCGGGGAGCACTTCCAGTCCGGCCGCAATCCAACTCGTTCGACCATTCGATGCGAGAGCATAACTTGATACATTGAATTCCCCTTGGGCGTTGCACCACAAGGCCCAAATGCGCGACTCATTTATGTCGAATTCAACCAAATCGAATTCCGGTGCTTGAACTGAGTCGGTTATCTGAAGTGACCATGTAGACGGTCCCTCGTTGATTGTGCGAATCGTTACGAACTCCGATCCGGTGGAGTAGCAGAGAAATGCGCTAATAACATTTGGTGATGCTCGGCGAAGGGTGTTAGTTTGTGCTGTAAGCGAGAGAGAGGATGTTAGTCAAGGCGAAGAGCATTTGGATTCGATGAAAAACTCACAACCTTGCTGTCGAGACTCGTTAGCACTTTGAGAGCAATGCACCGTGGCCAGGCATTGATTCATTTTGGTCGACCACATTCGAATGTGATCGTCTCGATACAATGCGTAGAGGAAAACTGAATTATCCAGAGCGCTGAACGCGAGCGATGTGGCGTATTGACTATCCAATGTGGTTGTCTTGCCCCTGAAAACGGAAGCAGACAACGTGAGCCCTCATCTCTGACTGACTTCCACCACAACCTACCGCAAAGCGCCAGTGATGTTTGAGAAAATTCTGGGCACAATGTAATGCTCCTTCAGTTCAATGGTGTTCGTCTGTCCCGTGATGGTGTTCATGGTTAACAATAGTAGGTTGTTTTGGTAGGCCAGCGAGAAAAAAGCCTCCTTGCCGCTTTCGTGGAGCCAGCATGCAGCCGTGTGTGGAATGGGGTTATCTGAAATATGACGTTCATCAGCTTGTTCAAGAACAGGAGAACAGGTCCGTTCAAACACTCACTTGGTGAAGCATGACCAATGACGTGGAAAAACGCGGGATCTCGTGCTGAATGAGCCGTAGCGTTAAGGAAAATCGAGCAAGACTGCGTCTCATCGTTGGTCTTGTGCAATTTGCTCGGATGAGGATATTTCAAATTGTGCACACTGCTGACGGTGGTCACCAGAACGATAACGTGATCGAGATGCTCGAAAATTCCAACCGACAACACAGGCGAATCGGTGAATTTGTAGCGCACATTGTTATCGATCAGATTCGTGTCAAGGCTCACTTCAGACAGTTCCAAAATGTCCCGATTTGTACGCCTGCGGAAGATGCAAAAGAGCATTGTAGTCACATTCAACCTCAAGTCAGACCGGGGCAGAACACTCACCAGTAAATGAAGCGATTCCGATTGCAGATCTTCGACGCATCTTTGTAGTAATAGCCACCGGCTTTCTCGGCAACTTTGATGTCTTGCAGGGTGCTCTGAACGGCTCCTGAAAGGCAACAAAAGCAGGATGTTTCGGTTCAAATGAACGCTGGGTAGACATAACCTCAAAATACGAACCGGTGTTCAAAGTAATGTCTCTCCATTGCTGTGAGCTCGACTGATTTGGAATCACCTCTCGATAGCTCAAGAAGAAATTATCCATTTTCGGTTGATGCCAATGCGAGGACGGGGTTTCTTGTGCAATTTGAATTCAACTGAGACTCTTTTAACGAATCAACGGCAAACGCAGCACAAATTTTCGCAACAAACTAATGCAAGAAAATGCGCGGTTGATGATGACAGCTTGCACTGACGTATGAACGTTGTGAAGTTGGGTTTTGGACAGCGTTCGATATTTTGGATGCGCAATTATTGAATGAAACCAAAACAAAATTTGAAATTTCTTTTTCAAAAATCTATGATTTTGCATTGAGTTTCCCGTCCTCCAGCCATTTTTTCCTCAGGAAAACTGGCCAAAACCCATCGGTTGAAAATTACGAAATCCCAACGGAAATTCAAATGGCACACGCGACAACATGAACTCGACCTCGTTACCTTGACACTTGAAGACTTGAAGTGTTCAACCAGCTGCAGCAGTTATTTTCTCAGTCACAACCGGTCACAAGAGCTGTCGCTGTGCTTTCAATTTCACTCTCTCCCGTTGCATTCAAATACCGTTTCGGTGGACAAATCCATAGATTTTCGGTGTGCGATCATCGTGTGATGTCGATTCAATCGAATTATCGAATTGCCATTCGTGGAATGTTATAAATTATTGAACAACGGTAAGTGTCAATCAGATAAAATGTAATCATTTGTTTTGTCAACAAATTATCACGTTGCAAAATGACATTCGCAAAGCAGCCACAGCAGAAAATCGATTTCTCATTAAGATTTCATCGTGAGATGTTTGTATTGCGAATTATCGCGAACGGGTCGATTAGCGGTGACAATGCTATTTCCCCCGTTTTAATAACGGCTGCATTAGAACCAGTTTCGAAAATCTAGTTGATTTCATTTTCAACACCTTTTTCGATATCGACTCAATCGACCGATTGATTTATTTACGAATGACAAGGCCTCCGAGCGGCAATCGATTGTTTCATCGAAAATCCAATGAATATTACATGACGAGGCGCTCGTGCTATGGGCCGAATTTCGATCAAATTGAGATATACGACAGTTGTCAAGGGCGGATACCCAGTCTCATCTTTGTCGTGGTGTGTGACATCCGTTCTGAATAAGAATGAATCCAATTGGAAAATTACCGAAACTGACGTGGATTGCATTTCCATGGCGTTTCTGACAGGCAATTTGCCTATGTCGATGCCAAATTTAATCGAAACGACATGTCCCCCCATGAGATGTTTGCATCGTGCATACCGTCCGACAACTCATATACACACACACACCGTCAGTCGCCCGTCGACAGTCAACAGTCATTCGCATGCGAAACACGCATCGAACGGAGTCGTTGAGTCGATGAGTCAATCGCAGGATTTGAAACCGTCTCGTTTCCCATATTTGGGTGTTTCGGCGTCTCAATGCATTTGCAGAAACCGACGAACGGGTCATTGATCGATGATGTGCGTGCGAATGGTTGTTAGGTACGATGTTGGTACCAAACAACAAACCATCGTCACATGATTTTCGTGCGACAGAAAAGAAAATTGTCAAAATCCACCTGAAAGGGGCGAACACGCAAGGGTTCTGCATTTTGCTTACTTCAGAATGTCATTTTCGATTTTTACTTCATTTGCCCAGTCGCCGTAGGCTTTTCATCATTTCTGAGATGCATTCCCATTCTTGCATGCAAATGAATTACTGGTTTCGTTCTGCGCGATTCGTTGCTCAGTGTTGCCCGCACATTTGAGGCAACCGACAAAAAGTTTTTTAATGACTTTTGTTATTTTTTTTTATCTATAATTGCGAATGGCATTAAAATGCCAGCATTCCTATTTATGCCACCCGGCTAACCTACTTTGACATTTGCCTTACTGAAACGGTCCTTTTCCGTTGGGCACATTCATGTTCCAGTTATTTGGTTAAGTATTTCCGTCAAGATTTCCCATGCGATTTGTCGAAAACAATTTGTTTGTTTGAATATCGGAGATGGGTCACTCGACTCGAGGAGCTATTTTCGATATCGGATACCGTCACCGCTGATCGCTTTTCCATTGAACGCCGGCTCCGTCGAACCACCTCTTTGCCATTCTCGCAAAGTGATTCCACAAGAAACATATTCAACATTCCATTGTTGTTCCGTTCAAATATTTGCATGATAGCGATTGTGCAAATTAATCTTTGGATCGTTAAGAATCGGTTACTGTTATTGTTCGGTGAAGGAAGCGCAATTCCGAATGGATTGTTTGCATAAGAAACTGATATTACCATTGAACGTTTT
>JANSTV010055714.1:0-12979 GCA_027564135.1 Lestremia cinerea | reverse complement strand
GAACATCCTTTGATTATCTGCATCTGTGACCCAAGCTATGAATTCGAGAACTTCTGCATCGGCAGCCGCAATATCGTTCAATGTCACGAGAAGTTCACCCGCAATTGGCCTCCACTCAGCGGCCGAAATCATGACTCCTGTTTTTAGTTTTGTGGATTCCTTTGCACTTATCGGATGCTAAAAAGATGGAAAAGCAAAGAAAAATGAATCTGCGGTTTCTTCGCTCAAAACTAAGTGCGCCTCACGATCAAGTCTGCATACGGCTTGAACTTTTCGGAATAGTCTCTTGCTTTGATGGCGGAGAGAATGGCGGTCCACTCAGTTTTAACATCAGCACGCTGGCTGTCTATTATGACGTATGGCGAACGCTTCACATCTTCACTAGCCACATTCGAATAGAAGTCCAAGCATTTCTTTGCTCTTCAGAAAGAGAGGAAAGTAGGGAAATTTAGGTAACTCCATTCAGAATATAAGACTTGATTGCAAACTCACTTTTCGGCGGACTTGGTTGCGCGTTTTGCAACTATTTTTTTTACAAGTGCGAGTCTCAGAGTAGTGTCTCTCAGCGCTCGCAAATTTCTCTTCGAAATCGGCAGACGCAGCTGGAAACATATCAAGTTTCTTTCTTAATCAGATTCTTCAATATAACTCGACAGTCACTTACATCATGAAAAAATCTAGGAGGATGTGTAGTGGCCACGAGAAAATCAATATCTTTTGGATCGAACGTAATCTGGTGTTTCTGCCCAGCCTCGGCAATCGTCTTGTAAGCTTCTGGATTAGATCTCAAAGTTGCAATAAAATTCTCCTCAACCGCCGATAAGTCCGTCAAACTGGCACCCTCTTCGGAGTCCGCGAGCTCAAACATCCACATCGTTGTATCCATTTGGTCTAACGGAACTGTCGCTGCCTTTGAAGACCATCGGAATAATGAATTTGGTCGAATCTCTCCTCGAAATCAACTCACTTTATGGGCATTCAGCCATGTTTCGACGGTGTTGTCTCCAGCCTTTGCCAAAGCTGAAGCAAGATTGGATACTTTCTCGTTACTATTCAATTGGCTGACGAAATCGAAGACTTTCTTGCAACTGTAAAAAACGGTGGTTTGAGAAGAAATGTGGACGCTTCGATTTGAGCTGATATTACGGGTAATGGATGTGGACAACCTCTTTCAAATTTTTATCCATTTCGTCCACTGGGAATTGTGGTGACTCTTTGTCGTCCATCAACTTGAATAGCTCAGTACGCGCCACAATTTTCTCCGGATTGCGAATTGGATAAGCTCTGAAGAATTTGCGGTATTTGTGGTCTTGCAAGGCTCGATAGAACTCCGTCAATTCCTTGCTCAAACTGGAATTTGTGAAATCCATTACTATTCGTCGATCGAGTTCTTCAATCGGGTATTTGCTTACGTCGGTAGAGGTTCCAAACCGAGTGAGATCTGAATTCCGAGCCAAAGATCGAGCAAAGGATGCAGATTAGAGAACAGTTTATGAAAATCGTATTTGGTTGAAACGACAAAAAAAACTCACCTGAATGAACGCCACCAGCACCAAGGCGGGCAGAATCTTCCCCATTTTTCTTGCTTTTGATGAAATAGTTTCAGCAGCAAATTTCACTTTGAGACTACCGACGCATTGCTCGGCGTTTTATTCGATTTTCGGAGCAAATTTTGATCACAAAAAGCAGACCAATTCGCAATAAGTTCATCGTTGTCGAGGAGAACGACGCAATTTTCTTTTGCAAGATCCGTCTCGAATTATTGGCATCAATCAATTCCGAGAAACCCAGGAAGCTTGCATCTGCCGACTGCCTGTTCAAATGAAACACGATTAATGAATATTGCCTCTTGGAATTCCAATACTTTTGTGGCGAAGCGGATGTTTGTGGTTCTGCTCCATTTTAGCAGAATACTTTCGATTAAGCGAATTGATTAAATTTCTTTCGTTATTTTGCATGGACTCCACGGATGGAAACTGAAATTCAGAAACACAACCTTCAAACAATTCTCTGAAAATTCTGTTTTTGTATTGCTATCCATTTGGTAGTGAATCGTCGCTTTTGACGAAGCTAGTAGGCTTTGAAATTCACAAGCTCCACTCGTATCATCCAAAGGGCCAGCGAGATCGTTATGAATGATCGAACAGTTTGTAATTTCAAAGCAGATTGCGAAGGAGTCAGCCCTGCTTATTACAATCTGATGAAATTGCGCGAGAGAGAGCGCTGGCGCCAATCGAAGATTGAGATGACTGCGTTTAATCTGTCACCACCTACCGTTTTACTTAACTTTTTTATTGTCTTTCAAATTGAGATCACTCAGCTCCTTCAAGATTGTCTACAATGAAAACGGCAAAATCATCTGGAAGCGTGTGAAGTTTCTATCGTAAACGATCCCCTAAAAATCACTCGGCAAGCCGGATCTTCAATAAAACTCACACTCCTAGTCGCATGCTCGAGCGATTGGTACTTCGAAAAACGATAAGTTGATTGATGAAGATGTATTGATCGCGGGCGCTTCTCTGCGCGTGGAAGAAGAATTTCGCCTTTATCGCCTCTTTGCTCTGAGATGTCATGCAACAACCTTCCTTTCAGTCTGTACGGGATATGATTTGACTTTGAGTCTTTTTATTTTGGATGAACTATATTCATATCTCTTGGCGTTTATTGAATTGGATTATTAAATTAGCAAAAGTGCCTACCAAAAATGAATCATGCGAATATCTGGAGGAAGTCTCTTACTGCATGACAGTTCAAACTTCAGAGTAACTGACCGAAGAATTCTCAGATATCTCATTCGATATTGAGAACCAATCGGCAGCTCAAGGAATTTCGAAAGAGCTCAGATTACCACTTCGCTTCTGCATGGTTATGGTTGGTTGTTGACTCCAATGGAAGCCCATGCATTTCTCGTGGAAAGCCGCCTGCATGGTTCTCAACGAAGGATGTTAATGATATTCGAGTGGTTGTGAAAAAATATTCAAAGGAAATGGTGTATGTGCCTCGAATGGAAAAATCGCCCCAAACGAATGAGTTTCCCAAAAATAATTTTTAATAATTTTATTTTAATGGAATTTTTCCATCGCTCCCATCCGCATTGGTTTGCAGGAAAAGAAGTCACATCAAGTTCGCTCGTTCGTTCGTTTTTGTGCTGATTCGATTTTCGGGACCGGTGATGATAAGACCAGCACAATGTCCGCTCCATCGGACAGTGTTTAGCATACTGCACACGTTTTTAATAAGAATTTGAGTTATATTTGTTTGGCATTTTCCTAAAATGTGCTTGACGTTTTGTGCGGACGGAAAAAATGAACTAGAACCGAACGACATAATCAGTTTGCTCCAACGTGACTACGTGCTTGGCGAGCTCGAATTTACTTGGACCAGTTGGACGCTGGCCAGTAATGAGACTCATCGATTTTTTGTAGCCTCTCCATGGAGTTGCGAGAAACAGCTTGCAATTCTAAAAGCTTTTCAGCATCAGCATGGTTTAACGTTACAGATCGATTGAATCACTCACCTTCGCCCTCTCGTATCGGGAATTTTTCACCGTTGATCAAGTGGAAGCGTCAAGCAGTGCATTCGAACCAATAAATTTGAATGTGACGAAGCAAACCCACATCGAATCAGAGCCCAACGAGAGTAATCCCAGCTCAAAACACGCACTCACACATCAAATAGTGATGAACACCCCTCAGCATCACTTCCACCGAGGTGATGTATATTTGAAACAATTTTCACACTTATTCTGGTTGATGCACCGTTCCGACCATTCGACTCGGCCAGCAACAACACGGAACGTTGTCGGTGGTGAGTACGACTAGAAGGGCGAAGACCAACCGATCCAGTTCATCTACACATTCATGGCACGTAAATTATTCAACACCATTTATTCACACCCCAGTACCCCCTCCCTTCAAAAGAGATGTACCGTAATTTTTCATTTATTCTCTTCCACTTTCAGTGTGTACCGTCCCATGGTGTTTGTCCGTGTGATGGGCCATGGATATGCGGAATGTTGGCAGTGATTTTAAAATGCCAAGCGATTAAATCCAGCTTGATTGTGCCCTGTTTCGGTGAGCGCTGTATGTTTGTATGTGTGTGTTTGTGTATTTTCTTGTCAGCCTTGCGGTCAGATCCAATTGGTGAGCATTTATCGATGGGAGCAATGACAACGAACATGGTTTGAATTAATTCAACCCGTTGCTTTGATTTAATCTGATTTTTTACACTCAATTTGATTTGTGATGAGAACAGGCACGTTGTTGGATCCTTTTTTACCAGTTGTTTCGCGAGTCATCCATCATCATTCATGTCGGTCGAGTGTATGAGGCCGCGAGAATCGTCGGAGGGGGGCAAATGTAAGGCGATTCCTCTTTTATTTTCAGCAGATTAAAGCTCAAACCAATTTCAATCAGAAACAACAAAACTTCTTGCAACTCATCGTGAATTGATAAGTTTGAATGTTTTCTAACAGTTTCCAGTATATGCTCAATGACGTAATGAACGAATGAACGCTCAACTCAATTAACGTTATGAATTTCGAAACGAGAAACCCATTCTCAATCTGTCGACCATTTCACGGAACACATCCCATTCATTTCGAATCGCAAATGCCTTCTCATTAAACTTCGGATTCATTCAACCTCCATCGAAATCATTTTTCATTTGCCGCCTGTTATCGTTCACCAAGCGTGTGTTCATTGTGCGACGCCCGAAAGTCATTAATGCAATGACAAAAGTCATAATAATTCCTCTCCTTTTCTACTCGAGCCCTCGATGTGCTGCCATACAAAGCGATAACAGCACAATAAATGGTTTTGTTTACAATCGCAACCAATCCGTTGAATGGATGATATTTCGTTTTACGGCCATTGTCTTTGCCATTCGCCAAATCATTCGATCGAATCAATAGCCAACGGATGAGATTTCAACGGAGATTGAAAGCGTTGATTTCAGATTATTTCGTTGTTTAATTCCGATCCTATTTACGGCAATTCAGAGGTTGCGAAATTGCTTGAACGGATCTGGCAGGTGCATAGTGTGCCAAATCGGGCATTCTTCCGAGAGTTAATTCATTTGAAGTCGAAAAAATTGATCAGGAGATTTGTGTGGAACCACCCAACGCGGCGCCAAACCCGAGACCATATCCAATCCCGCAATGCTATATTTTCCGACTCGACTGTTTCTTGGATGAAAAACCAAGTAAGTGTCGCAGCCACGTTGCTTGGTGTGTCGCCAGCAACCGACGGACTGCATTATGTTCTCATTGGCACAAAAGTCAACAGGCATGAAGGAGAGGATGCCCATTGTACGTTTGGCAGAACCTAGCCCCTCGGCATAGATTTTTTCGACTCGAAAACGATTGAAAATGTTCATCGATGGAGACGCCCCGTCTTTGAGTGAAAGCAAAGAGTGCTTTGATGGCTTCGAAAGCGGCTCAACGGACCGTTTGAGTCTATCTGAAAACAGAAATAATATTCTTCAGAAAAAAGTGTTTTGGGAAGGTGTTTCCTCAACAATTTTCTCAATTTTCTTCGGGAACAACACTTCTTCACTTCCAGATTATTGAGCGGTGTTTTTATTGGGATTTATAGGCAAACAATTGATACATTTTCACAGATTATAGGCTCGAACCATAAAGCCAAGAGACTTTAAGGCTCTTTGGTTACGTTGGAAATATCCGTACAAATTGTAGCTCAGGAATTGGTGGTGTCTCAGGTTACGGTATTTCTGTCTCGCCGACCGGATGAGTCCGTACTTGCTTTCAATTATTGTCGGCACGGCACAGCGCTCACTTTCCCAATTCTCCACGCAGCCGATGATCAAGTCAGCGATGGTTGGATCAGTAATGTACTTGTCTGGGTTCTCTCTATAATATTGGCTGAAGATGTCAAACATGGTTCTGTCCGGGATTTCAGGTGGGTTGCCCGACAATAATTCCGATCCGTCTCCTGGGGTCGGCTTTGGCGTTAATTCGTAGAAGCTTCGGAATGCGAAGAATCTGCGAATAAGCGAATACGGCTGTCAATGCGAACACTGGAGTGGCGCGTTCTTTTACTCACTGCTTGATGCCGGCCCACGACTGGACTGCCAGGTATTGTATGAGGTAAGCTAGATTCTCTGGCTTAATGGCTACATCACTGTTAAACATGCCTAGAAAAGCGTTCGGGAGATGCTTCTGCAAAATAAAAAGAATCAATTCACCGATTTTGGATCAGTTTCAAGGGGCTACGAACCAAGACATCTCTCATATCTTTTTTCGCCTGAGCCACATGTTCCGGTCTCGTTTCAACAGAGAACCAGAGAGCTAAATTCAACTGAGCCAGCTTATCTCTTGGCTGTTCTGGTGTGATTATGTTGGCGAGGTAGTCGTGGAACATCCTTTGATTATCTGCATCTGTGACCCAAGCTATGAATTCGAGAACTTCTGCATCGGCAGCCGCAATATCGTGCAATACCACGGCAAGTTCACCCTCAATTGGATGCCATTCATCGCGTGAAATTTCGTGCCCACTTGAGACTTTCCACGAAACGCTTGCACTCATCGGACGCTTAAAAAGTGTGAACGAGAAGAAAAATGAGTGTCCGACTACATCGCTCAATTACGAACTGCGCTTTACGATCAAATCTGTATAAGGCTTGAGGTTGGCGGAACTGTCTTCTGCTTTGATGGCGGCGAGCAGGGCAGTCCATTCAGTTTTAACATCAACACTCTGGCTGTCTATTGTGTCGTCTGGGGAACGTTTAGATATTGCAGGAATCACTTTCGAATAGAAGTCAACACATTTCTCAGCTCTTCAGAAAGAATGTAATGTTGAAGAATTAATGTGATTTCATTCAAAACATAAGACTTGATAATGAACTCACTTCTCGGCAGACATGACTGCGCGCTTCGCAACGAACTTCTTCGCGATATTGAGTTTCAAAGAATTGTCAGTCAGCTTCCCCATGGTCTGCCTCAATTTCAGCGGCAACGTTAACTGAAAACGAATCAAGCATATATTCTAATCAGCTTCATAAAAATCACTGGACATTCACTTACCGTCTCAAGCAATTGTTCAGAAGGTGCCGCGAGGAAATCGACATCGATTGGATTGAAAGTAATCTGATTCTTCAGTCGTCCAGCCGTAGCAATTATCTTGTAAGCACCTACGTCTCTTTTTACGCATGAAATAAACCACTTCTCAATCGCTGATAATTCCGTCAAACTGGTACCCTCTTCGGAGCCTGCGAGGTCAAACATCCACATCACTGTAGCCATTTGGTCTCGAGGTCGGAATTCCGGAACAGTCGCTGCGTTCTATTGAAAACCATCAGAACAATGACTTTGGTCGAATCTTCCTTCAAATTAAACTCACATCAAACGCACTCAGCAAACTCTCGACGGACTCATCTCCAGCCTGGTTCAAAGCTGTCGCGAAAATGGATATTTATTTATATGGTGAAGTCGTAAACTTTCTTGCAACTGTGAATGCAATGGTTTGAGAGGAAACGTGGATTCTTCGATTTGAGCTGATATTACTTGTAATGGACGTGGATTACCTCCTTCAAATTTTTATTCATTTCGTCGACAAGCTCAATATCCGTATTTTGCACAGGGCTTTCCAACATCTTGTATAGCTCATTACGCCTCTCATCCGTTTCCGTATTATGTGTTCCATAAACTATGAAGAATTTGCGGTATTCGATGTCTTGCAAGGCTCGATAGAACTCCGTCAATTCCTTGCTCAATCTGGAAATCAGGGAATCCATTAGTATTCGTCGTTCGAGTTCTTAAATCGGGCATTTGCTTACGTCGGTAGAGGTTCCAAGCCAAGTGAGATCTGAAATTCGAGCCAAAGAAAGAGCAGAAGAAGAATTATTATCATTATTTTTTCGATACTGGCTTACGGATGCCCTACAAGCCGATTTCATATGTATTTTTATGATGGTCGTTTAAAATTAAAGTAGAAAAATGACTAGTTATTGATTGATTGTTGCTGAGTGTGTGAAGGTGTGCCCGATTGTAGCGAGCTAACTGTGGCGCGGTACATCGATCTATTTGCATTGAATGTATTTAGTGATTGTTCGCTCGAAGACTTTGATACTAGGATGTTATTGGATGTTAGTGACATTGGTTCATTCTTACCGTACCGGCTTTTATGAACATTTGGTCGAAACAATTACGTGATGAATGACTGAGTGAAACATGAAAATTGATTGTCTCCAGCAATTGGGGCGCATCCCGTTTGCAGTTGATGAGGCCAAACAGAAATGTTATCGCGGACAAGTCCCTCTAAGCTTCAAGCGTGTCGAATTGAAGGGCCTCAACGCATACTCAACCGGAGTGTCCGACTGTCGAAACACGAGTCTCACAAATTTTCACTTTATGGATTCGAGCCGTGCCATTATGAATATCGAACTTGGTTGAATCGACGAACAAAGCCGGAGACCAACTCACCTGAATGAACGCCACCAGCACCAAGGCGGGCAGAATCTTCCCCATTTTTCTTGCTTTTGATGAAATAGTTTCAGCAGCAAATTCCACTTTGAGACTACCGACGCATTGCTCGGCGTTTTATTCGATTTTCGGAGCAAATTTGAAGCTGAAAATTTTCATCTGCCAACCGACTGTTCATAAAACAAATACGAAAAACCAATATTGCGGCTTGGAATTCCAAGAATCAAAAGTGCCGAACATTCCATCTCCAATTTTTTTATGGCGACGCGGATGTTTGTGCCACTTCTCCAATTCAGCTGTTTGTTTCAAAATGAACGAGTTGATTAAATTTCTTGAGAACCTCTGGATCTTGTCTGTTATTTTCCATCAGTTCCGAGTAACGGCGAAGGAAAACTGAAATTTAGAAATTCAACGTTCGAACAATACTCTGATGAAAAGTCTGGAGTGATCGCCGAATAGAAAAAAACCAAATTCAAACTAATTGCCAATTTGATTTATTAATCGTTTCTCATCATTTACAAAAGAAATCAAATAATTATGGGTTTCATCACAGAAACAATAAAAGTGTTCACTTCTAGGAAGGATTCGCTATGCGACGTATTTATTTGTTTTTCGCCGTGAATCGTTCGCGTCCCGAACGCTCGCATTGGTTTTTCAAACAAATATATAATTGAATTGTATGACAGCTCTCCGCTCTTATCGTTTGAGGTGAAGGAAAATTGGTTCTTTGTTCTCAACCCGTTCTCTTTTTATTGGAAGCTGAAACCTATAGCATAATCATGTTAGCATTTTCACAAATTCGAGGTTCCAACTTGGAATCCGGCATCTTTCAAGGCTCGCTGGTTCCGTTGGAAATATCCGTACAAATTGTAGCTCAGGAATTGGTGGTGTCTCAGGTTACGGTATTTCTGTCCCGCCGACATCATGAGTCCATACTTGTTGTCGATTATTGTCGGCACGGCACAGCGCTCACTTTCCCACTTCTCCACGCAGTCGATGATCAAGTCAGCGATGGTTGGATCAGTAATGTACTCGTCTGAGTTCTCTCTATAATATTTGCTGAAGATATCGAACATGGTTCTGTCAGGGATTTCAGGTGGGTTGCCCGACAATAATTCCGATCCGTCGCCTGGGGTCGGCTTTGGCATCAATTCGTAAAAGTTTCGGAATTCGATGAATCTGGGAATAGGCGAATACGGCTGTCAATGCGAACGATGGAGTGGCGTGTTCTTTTACTTACTGCTTGATGCCATCCCATGACTGAACTGCCAGGTATTGTAAAAGGTATTGAAGATTCTGTGGCGTAAAAGCATCATCTGCGTTGAACATTCCCAGGAAAATGTTGGGGAGATATTTCTGCAAAATAAAGTCAATCACTTTCCCGATTTTCGGTCAGTTGCAAGGGGCTACGAACCAAAACTATCTCTCTCATTTCTCTTCTTGCCTCAGCCACATGCTCCGGTCTTGTTTCCACAGAGAACCAGAGAACTAAACTCAATGGAGCAATTCTTAATTTTGCCTGTTCTGGGGTGATTATGTTGGCGAGGTAATCGTGGAACATCCTTTGATTATCTGCATCTTTGGCCCAAGTTATGAATTCGAGAACTTCCACATCGGCAGCCGCAATATCGTGCAATACCACGACAAGTTGACCCTCAATTGAACGCCATTCATCGCGCGAAATATCAACTCCATTTGTGATTTTCCAGGAAATGCGTAAACTTGGCGGACGCTTGTAAAGTGGGAACGAGAAGAAATATTCATCGCTTATTTGTTCGCTCGCATCATGGTTGATTAAGTCTGCATAAGGTGTAAGATTAGCGGCACTGTCTTGTGCTTTGATGGCGGCGAGAAAAGCGGTCCACTCAGTATTGAGGTCAGCATTATGGCTGTCTATTGTGTCGTCTGGAGAACGCTTAGATTTTTCACAAGCAACGCTCCAATAGAAGTCAACGCATTTCTTTGCTCTTCAGAAAGAGAGGAAAGTAGGGAATTTTAGGTAACTTCATTCAGAATATAAGACTTGATAATGAAATCACTTTTCGGCAGACTTGACTGCGCGCTTCGCAACGAACTTCTTCGCAACTTTGACTCTCAAAGAATAGTCAGTCAGCCTCCACAAGAGCTGCCTCAATTTTATCGGCAACGTTAACTGAAAACGAATCAAGCATATATTCTAATCAGCTTCATAAAAATCACTGGACATTCACTTACCGTCCTAATCAATTCTTCATGAGGTGTCGTGAGGAAATCGATATCCATTGGATTGAAAGTAATCTGATTTACCAGTCGTCCTGCCGTAGCAATTATCTTGTAAGCGTGTTGTTCGTAAGACACGGTTGCAACAAAGTTCTCCTCAACCGCCGATAAGTCCGTTAAACTGGTACCCTCTTCGGAGTCTGCGAGCTCAAGCATCCATATCGTTGTTTCCATTTGGTCTAACGGAACTAACGTTGCCTCCTTTTGAAGACCATAAGAACAATAAATTTGGTCGAATATCTCCTCGAATCCCACTCACTTTATGGGCATTCAGCCATCTTTCGATGGTGTCGTCTCCAGCCTCTTTCAAAGCTAACGCGAATTCGGATATTTTTTCGTTGCCTCCTTTCAATTGCTTGGCAAATTCGAATACTTTCTTGCAACTGTAAAAAGCAATGGTCTGTGAGGAAATGTGGAAGCTACGATTTGTGCTGATATTACGGGTAATGGTAGTGGATAACCATCTTCAAGTATAAATCCATTTCGTCCACGACGTTAACCGGTCTTTTTTTTGACACTTTGCTGCTCATAAAATTGTATAGATCAATACGCGCCTCCCCCTTCTCAGGGTTGCGTATTGGGAAAACTTTGAAGAATTTGCCGTATTCCTTGTCTTGCAAAGCTCGATAGAACTCCGTCAATTCCTTGCTCAATCTGGAAATCAAGGAATCCGTTAGTGTTCGTCGTTCGAGTTCTTCAATCGGGCATTTGCTTACGTCGGTAGAGGTTCCAAGCCAAGTGAGATCTGAAATTCGAGTCAGAGACCGAGCAGAGGAAAAATAACGAAATTCGAAGTTGGGCAAAGCGACAGCCAAAGCCGGAGACCCAACTCACCTTAATGAACGTCACCAACACCAAGGCGAGCAGAATCGTCTCCATTTTTCTTTCTTTTGAAACAGTTTCAGCAGCCAAATTCACTTTGACACTACCAACGCATTGCTCGGCGTTTTATTCGATTTCCAAAGGAAATTTGCACCTGCCAACCGCCTGTTCAAACAGCAAAACAAATGCGATTAATGAATATTGCGTCTTATAATTCCAAGAATCAAAAGAGCTGAACATTCCATTTCCAATTTTTTTATGGCGACGCGAAAGTTTGTGGCCCTTCTCCAACTCATCTGAATGTTTCAAAATGAGCGAGTTGATTAAATTTCTTGAGAACTTCTGGATCATGTCTGTTATTTTCCATCAGTTCCGAGTAGCGGCGAAGGAAAACTGAAATTCAGAAATTCAACCTTCGAACAATACTCGGGTGATCGCCGAATAAAAAGAACCAAATTCAAATTTGCCGTGGTCCGCATCCATCCATCTCCGAGAATTGCGCTCTCAGATAAGAAGAGATCGCAAAGGTAAAATCGAAACAAAAGGCGTCCAACGCGAGAAGGAATTTTGCAACAAAGATGAGGCAGCAGCTCATGAACAAGATTCCAGCAAGCAATGTGCTGAACGCCGATTCGCCATCATTCACCCAGATACCTGCTGTGATGCCAACTTCGACCAGCCACCCGTGCGCTGAAAGTGCCGTTATCTCCGAGCCTCTTCACCTGGAAGATCTATGGGCATTTGAGTCAAGCTTCGGTAAACATCCCATCGCTCGAGAGGAAGGTTGCGATGACGTCCTTCGTGTTTGGACTTAAGTAACATCCCACCCAATCACCAACCAAGACAGCTCTGAATTGGAAATCAGAGATTGAGATTCTAAAAGTCACCGAGTTATAAAGCTAAGCAAAAGATCGAAGCATTGTCACATGATCGAATTAAGACCAAAAACATGTGTATTCACTTGAAAAAAACTGTTTTTAATCAAAAATGAATGAAAATAAAAGAATGCGAAGTCGCTCGCGTTCCGAAGCAAATCACAGAGAGGCAAGTCAATTTGAGTTTTTCAAACAAACAAATCGTTTCGCATCCAAATAATTGAATTGTTCAACAGGTCGCTTTTGCTAAAAATAAATCACTAAATCGCATTCGCTAATTGTTTTCTTGCTCAAACAACCAAAAACGAATTGCCTAAATTTCTGTCTAAAACTTTTGCTAATTTTGCTCTAAGTTACTTTGGTGGTGGTTCTCCATTGTGGCTGGGCTAAGATACGGCATTTGCCTTGTTGAATCGATACTCGATCATTCGCAGCCGCTGCTCTCGCTTTCTCCTACTTATTCACCTTCATTCCGCTAGTTTTGTGTTTAGCCATCGTTTTGTTAGTTTGTCGAAGTAATTGAATCGATGTGTGTACATGTGTGAGTGTGTGATTGTTTGTAAGTGTGTGAATGTGTGAATGT
>JANSTV010055703.1:0-12979 GCA_027564135.1 Lestremia cinerea | reverse complement strand
GGGGGATCGAAACTGAAGAGCATATCGACGGTGGAGGATATGACATTGCGAAAGGGTGAATTTTGGTCGTGCCCGCATTGCACACTGAAGAATTCACTCGGAACGGGCACGTGTATTGCTTGTAAGTCTCAACGACAAGTGCCGGTTATTTCTGGGCAGCAGACCAACTATCGACCGTACACTTCAACACCAGCCGCCCAAACGCAAGGCACCAAAAGCACCGCATTTCACCACAATCGTCAGATATTGGCCGTTGGTGGCACGTCGGGCACCCAGAATCCACTGCCGCAGGCCAGTCTCGCGCCACCGGTGACTCGAGTGTGTCGAAGTCCCTCGCCAAAGTACGACCGAACTGGTGCCATTCCAAAGCGACATAGCACGGGCGGAGTAATATTGAGCCGACCGTCAAACGCCACGAATCGTCACAGTAGTATCGGAGCACCGATGGGAGGCTCATCCAATCCAAAGGTCTGGCAATGTCCCGCTTGCACTTACGAGAATTCATCGGCCAGCGTCGTCTGCGAAATCTGTTCGAGTCCGAGAGGGTTGGCCAACAGCGCTAAGTCTCTGGGTGACATCAACACTGCCGGCAGCAGTGCAAACTGTGATGATCCTAGCGATTTCAATCGCCAAGAAAGCAAATTGATGGAGAATTTACGGAAGATCGAAGAAAGCGAAGCTCGCACCAAATGGGAGAATATCATTCAATACTGCAAGGAGGTGAGTTTCACGAAATTTTTGAGGAATGCAAACGCCATGTAATCCGTAATAAAATGTTTCAGAATAACGAACTGTTCGTCGATGACTCGTTCCCGCCGGCACCGCGCAGCTTGTACTACAATCCAAACACAAATGTCGACACAAATCCAGTGGTGCAATGGCGACGACCACTCGACATCAACTGCGATGGTGGAGCATTTCCACCTTGGGCGGTTTTCCGTACGCCATTGCCGTCGGATATTTGCCAAGGTGTTCTGGGCAACTGTTGGCTTTTGAGCGCTTTGGCTGTGCTAGCAGAGCGAGAGGACTTGGTGAAAGAAGTGCTGGTTACCAAAGACATCTGTCCGCAAGGCGCTTACCAAGTGCGTCTCTGCAAAGACGGAAAATGGATCACCGTTCTGGTAGACGATTTACTGCCGTGTGATAAACGAGGGCATCTGGTATATTCGCAAGCGAAACGGAAGCAGCTATGGGTGCCGTTGATTGAGAAAGCCGTGGCCAAAATTCACGGCTGCTACGAGGCGCTGGTTTCTGGACGAGCAATCGAAGGGCTCGCAACTCTGACAGGGGCACCTTGCGAATCAGTACCGCTCCAACCGAGCTCCCTGCCAATGCCCAGCGAGGATGAACTCGATAAAGATCTGATTTGGGCTCAGCTGCTGAGTTCGCGCTGTGTTAAATTCTTGATGGGAGCCAGCTGTGGCGGAGGAAACATGAAAGTCGATGAGGATGAATATCAACGGAAGGGCCTTCGACCGCGACACGCCTATTCGGTGCTCGATGTACGGGACATACATGGCCACCGATTGCTGAAACTGCGCAATCCATGGGGCCATTACTCGTGGCGAGGCGACTGGTCCGATGACTCATCTCTGTGGACCGATGACTTGCGAGACATTCTGATGCCACATGGAGCCTCTGAGGGAGTGTTCTGGATTTCGTTCGAGGACGTTTTGAAGTGAGCACCATGGTGTAGGTTTCAATAAGCAGGAGATTTCTAATGCACGACA
Source organism: Lestremia cinerea (assembly GCA_027564135.1). NCBI lineage: Eukaryota > Metazoa > Arthropoda > Insecta > Diptera > Cecidomyiidae > Lestremia > Lestremia cinerea. The sequence continues at coordinate 11,249 of JANSTV010055703.1, read as the reverse complement.
TTTTTCCAGGTATTTCGATTGCATCGACATTTGCAAGGTCCGCTCTGGCTGGAATGAAGTTCGACTTCAAGGAACACTGCAACCTCTGTGCTCTCTGTCGTGCGTCCTGTTGACGGTGCTAGAACCTACAGAGGCAGAATTCACTTTGTTCCAAGAAGGTCAACGAAATTCGGAGAAATCGCAGCGATCACAACTTGATTTGTGCGTTGTCATCTTCAAAACCCGTTCCCCGGCCAATCCCGAGGTCGGTCGGTTGGTCGAACACAGCAAACGACAGGCAAGTGACGTCGATTTCGCACAATCGTTTCGAAATGATCTGATTAGCCAATTTCCGCACAGGTTCGAGGTTTCGTTGGATGTCACAAGATGCTGGAGCGAGATTTATATCTACTAGTCTGCCTCGCGTTCAACCACTGGCACACTGGCATCGACGATCCCTCTCTTTATCCGCAATGCGTGCTGGCCATCCACAGTTCAAAACGATTGCTTGTCGAGCAAATAAGTCCTCCACCATTTCTATTAGCAGATGCCATCATCAGTTTGACTTTGACAAAAGGTCAGCGTCATGAAGGTCGTGAAGGGATGACCGCGTATTACTTGACAAAGGTCCGTTATTTGACTTGAAAAGCACACAAAAACAAAAAAAAAAACAAACAACTATGAGACTGTCATTCAATTACAGGGCTGGGCCGGTTTGGTGGTGATGGTGGAGAATCGTCACGAGAACAAATGGATTCATGTCAAATGTGACTGCCAAGAGAGCTATAATGTTGTTTCAACACGAGGAGAATTGAAGACTGTTGATTCTGTGCCTCCATTGCAACGGTAAAGATGACCATTCGATCAATCAGAACCAGTCGTTCACTGACATATTTACTCTCCTCTTTCGTTTCATCCCAAAACAGGCAGGTTATTATCGTTTTAACACAGTTAGAAGGCAGCGGTGGATTTAGCATCGCCCACCGATTGACTCATCGTTTAGCGAATTCCCGCGGCTTACACGACTGGGGACCGCCTGGCTCAACACATTGCCCAGCCATTGACAGTGTCCATGGGCTTCATGCACCGCGATTGATCACATAATCAGCCATTCACCCCTTCCACCATCAAACTCTTACTTCTTTTAAAATCCAACCAAAGACACATAAAAATAGTATTTTTTTAAAACGAAAAAGAAAAAACAAATGAGAAATATTCGAACAAACCAAAAATCCATAAACCTTCAATCATCGCAGGCAAACTGATTGTTTGCTTCAAAGCTTGCGCGAATGTTGAATGTTGATAGAACACACTGATCATAAGAGGGGAATTTCTTCAGAATTCTAGTGATTTTTCAAAGAAAAACTTGCGTCAAAACGTTTCGACTGATTTATTAACAAATTGTTCATTTTTTGTAATGAAAATGTAAATTTTTTAGTGAATTGAAATTGGTCCGCAGTCATTTGTTCAAGTTTTTAGTTTGCTTGGAAGCAATTCGGGACCAGCTCTGCGGGGTTGAATGTGCTGAATGCGCTTCCCAGAATATTCGACGGAGCTACTTTGTTGAGAATATCAATTGAAATTGCGTCATCCAAAATCAAGGAAATGATCTCAATAGACTTTATTTTATAGCTTAATTTGTTTATACTCAAAATGAACTTCGATTTGGATTCAATTTTCGTCTCAGTGGTGTGCTGTAGGATGGCAGCTTGACGCAGAAGCAAATTAAAAATAATTTCAATTGTATTTTTGACAAACTGCTGAAAAGATAAATTAAAGAAGAAAAAACAAAAAAAAATGAAACAAAAAAAACAATAATCATTGTGATAAATTTGGGATTTATTAAAGAAAAACCGAACAACAAGAACAAAAATGAAATTTACGAGAAAAGGCAAAGCTGATAGGAAAAACCTGATTGAATATTTATGAATAGTTTTTAAGTTATCGTCATACATCGTTAAGGGTAATTTTTATGGGGAAAAAAAACTGACATTTGTTTGCTGGAAAATTGAATTAATGTAATTAGACGTGAAAATACAACGCCCGTATCGAGGAGTAGTCATTCGTTGTGATGATTGCCGTTATCATTTTCTCCTTGGCCGGAACTGGCCTAATTTTGCCTTTCTTCTTCTTCCTCATTTTCATTCCGCCAAAGGCCTATTCTTCTCATCTCCTCCTCCTTTAGCGAAAAATATCATCAGCTGTTCCCTCTCTGTTGGAATGAATGGCCACCAATTGCAAAATGGTAGAAAATTGTCCGTTCCTTTTTAATGAAACTAATTGTTGTCATTGACCGTAGTGTTCCGAATACAATCCAAACCGGAAATCCCTAACGACGGCGCGGTGAGATTGAATGTTTTCCAAAGGTGAATAAATTTAAAGACCTTTTGCTGTTCATTTCGTTGCCGATAATCCACAGACAGAGTAGAGACTGTCAACGAAATCGCTGTGGTTGAAGTGGAAGCAGATGCACTGTCAGCAGAGAATTCAATCCTGGCGATTTCGATCATTTAGAATGGAATGGAAAGTCCTTGCGAATCCTTAATTTAATTAAGACAAAGAAGAAGAAACAAACCAAATGTGCAAATGCTAAAAATGTAATTTCTTTCTGTTTAGCCAGTAAGGAAAAATGATAAATGGAAATTAATTAAGAAAAATATAATCGAAATTGAAAATTTTAATTGATTTTTGTGTTGCAAATTGCCCTTGGGAGCTGCAAGTCTCAGAAACGCCTGATTGAGACACCCTGAGCAGTGGCCTGTTTGGCCAAGTCATCCGGAACGCGCACCATGAGTTGCCTGAAATCACGAAAAGTGGGTTGAATTGCATGATTCGCTGCAGCTGTTTAAAAATACTCACGTTTTCGGTCCGGTGTTCCACAAAACGGAATCAGCGTCGATGACGCACGCCTCCATCGTAACCTGCCACTGTCCTCCCATTGCGATCGGTGTGCCAAATTGACCAGCCGGTTGGATGTTGTTTAGCGGCAACAGAAAACTGCCAGTGAGGAAGTCTCGATGAGGTTTGACGGTTTGCGTCAACGAAATCGTGTCGCTGGGCATTTTGAAGTCGTTCGCTTTCGGCGAAATCAGCTGAGAGGTTAACGTCAATTGGACCGAGTCAACGGAGCGGAATAGGCTCGGACTCTTGCCGTAATGCTGAATGACTCCTTCAACTTTGACCACGAGACTGCTGCCCTGCTGAACGATCACAGGATCACCGGCAACACGTGGCAGAGGGCTCACTGACAGTTTGATTGATGTGTTTTGCAAAACTTGGAAGAAAAATCGTGGAATGCAAATCGGCGATTGCATTAGAATTTCAATTTGATTCATGATGACGTCTGTGTGCTTGTTGGTGATGGTTTTCTGGTTTCCTTGTTCGGTTGGTAGATTGGCGAGCTCTCGCTTGATCTTGCGACAGCATTCGATCAAATGCTTGGTTTCGGGGTAGCTTCCTTCGGCCGGAAGATTTGGAGCATCCGAAGGCGAGACGAAACACACGGTTTCCACGGAATAGCCGAGCATCGCGCATGTGTGTTGTGTTCTGGAAGGAAAAATAGAGGATGAGATCGTTTCGTAAAGATCCACCCGCGGACTCTTACATTTCCAAATACTCTAAAGTGCATGGGTCCGCATCGAAGGCGGATTTGTAAAGCTTGGAATACGTGTCCTCGCAAACCTTCAACACTTTCACAGCCTTTCGCAGTTGATTCGTAACGTGGCCGAACTTCTGAAGGTTATCGCGAGAGTTTTGAGCCAACGTTTGGGCAATGGCTGGAGGCGGGGTGATGCTTTGAGTGTTCTTGATTATGACAATGTTGAACATTGCCTCCAAAAACTGTCCACGCAACCGAACGAACTCGGTTTGGAAAGTTAACGGATGGATGGGCGATGAGCTGGCCTTCATGGTGGCCAACGCCTTCCAGTACAACATGACAGCTTTCTCCAATCGCTCAGCAATTGTCAATTGGACAACTTTTTCAGCACTGGTCGATTGACCAGCGAGTCTCCTTCCCAATTCCTCGTACGTGCAGCCGTGATTCAGAAGGATCTCAGCAGCGGAAATCTGTGACAATCCGCTCAAAAAGAAATACCATTTCTCCATAGAAACACTAGACGCGAGTTTCTTGTAGATCTTCATGGCCAAATAGTGTTGTCCGTACCTGCAAGTTCAAAGGGGTTTGTTGAAGAATGCTTTCTGAGTGGATGTCGGCTGGACTCACCTGGAAGCAGACCGGGCGATTCGATACTGCGACCAATAATTCGTTGCTTGGAGCACTTTCTCGAAGATCTCCTGAACATTCCTCGGCATGACGTAGCCCAGCATGGCTTGCAAGCAAACCGCTGAGAGGAGTTCGATCAGTTGAATCTCGGTCTTTTGAACGTCACTTGTGACGATTTTCTCAAGTTTCTTCAGCAGCCTGGGCAGCAATTTCTGAAAGGTGCTTCCGTCGTTGGCACTCTCGTCGACGTCCATCGCGAGATTAATCCCTTGAATGACGCTGCGTTCAGTGATCGACTGGGGTTTCTGATTGAAAAACTGACTGCAAAGAGCGCCAAGGGTCTCACACATCAGAATTAAATGCCGCGTGGGGTAATCTGAAAACGAAGGTTGTTTAATACAGGCAATCACTCGGAAATTGTTTGTCCTACCGAAATCTCCAGTCAACAAATCTCCGATCATCTCAACGAAATTCGTACAGAACTCCTGGTTATTCAACGACAGATTTACGCCGCATTTGAGATATTGTTTCAATTCCGTGGTCAGCCGCCGATTGGTGATCGAAGTGAAAATCAAGCTTTCGATATGCAAATTGATCAAATCCCAGTAAGCCAATGGCGGCGTCATTTTCTCTGTGTTGCAGTACGTGATCAGTCTCGTGAGAATGCCGACCGCTTGACTTGCGGCTGTGTGATGTTCCAAAAGCAGACATGATGAACAAAGCTTCAGCACGATGTGCTCCTCTTCGGTTAGCAAAGCATTGCAGGTGACTGGGCACTCGGTCAGAGTGAGGACCACTTTCAACACCAAGCTCTGTTCATTTCCCAAATCGCTGCAAAAAAAACAATGAGAAATTATTATCAAACAAGAGACGTCACCGCGGGTGTAACTCACTTGCAGATCATCGCTTTTGTGATCAACGTTTGCAAGGCACCTTTCGGCCACAAATGGGCTCCCTTCTTTGCCAACGATTGCATCGAATACAATGTCTGGTAGCGGACCCGTTTACGCGGGTCTTGCATGTAGACCAACAGAAGGGTCACCTGGTCGGGAATATCCACCAATGTTGCGCACGATAATTGCGTCAGTGAATCCAGAATGACGCAAACGAAATCCTCCGATGGGTATTTGGGCAGCAGATTGCGACAGAGCGTTTTCACCAGGGCTGCGGTGTTTGCGTCATGATGCATGTGACGCAAAACGGGAATCAGTTGCAGTTTCATTGCGATGGGCGTTTGCAGCGACTCGATCATGGATGCCACCTTGGAGCACATGCTCACTGCGAATGTTCTGCAAAAGGAACGAGGAAATGGTAGGAGATAGTCGTGAAGCGCATGATCGAACCCCAAAACTTACTTCGACTGAGCGGCAAATAAAACACTCGCGTGAATGGCTGCCTCTACTTCGACCGTATCGTGGCTGTCGAGAGCTCCGCGAATGGCGTGATGAACTTGCTGCTTCTCTGGAATGACTCCAGCTACAGCGCCCAATGTGCGCAACGTCAACGCTCTGGCGATCGGGTCGTTCGAATGAATCACCATGAAGATTCGCTTCACGAATTCGTCTACGTTCAAGATCTTCTCGGTGTGCTTCTCGCTCTGTTGGCAAACTCGAAGCACCCACAGTCGCAGCAAGTTGGATCCCATCCGAAAGAATTCGGCCAATTTCAAAAAGGACGAATTTATCAAAATCGGAAACGGATATTTTTCGAAGAGTTTTGGAAAACGGACAATTGCCTCGCATTGTTCACCGATTTTCGGTGAACGCAGTCCTGGAAATGGCAAGGCATTAACACTTGTGAAGACCGGCGCCAGACAAATGCTTACCTTTGTCCAGTTCAGTGAGCACCGAGTTCGCATCCTGGTCGGTTTCATTCAGGAAATTCTCGTTGAATGAATTCAATCGAACGCTGACGAGATTCGAAGACATTTCCGGGCAGTTCAGCGTTTGTTTACTGTCGAATGCTGTTCGCTCCAATGTCGATCAATGTTTGGTTTGTTCGGCAATTCTTAACCAATTTTTTGACAGTTTCAATGCGTGCGTTCAATGCCCATCAACAGATAGCGACAATTCGCTCAGTCTGGTATAATGGTAGAATACTTTGTTCCGAAAGATGAGGAGCTTGTTTCACAACCAGAGAAAAAACTAGTATTTACTTTCGAGTACTTGAATAATTCAAGTAGTTTGACAATCGTATGTTTAGTTGAGAAATTTATTTGGGCAGCGCAGCGCTCTATTTCAACTGTTGAATGCACTGATGAAAGCATTGAACGCCCTCGAGCTGTCATTGAACCGAACGCCGTGGTGAGTATTCGACCTGTCATTCGGCAAAACAACGTGTTCTCACAAAAACAACCAGGCAACTCATTTGTTGCTCTTAAAAATGGCAAATAAAAACGTGAAAGATTCCAAAGCGAATCAAAAACAAAACGGTTTCAAAAATAACAAAAAGAAACCGAACACATTCCGTGACAAGTCGAAGCTGAAGCCAAGTGCGCTGGAAGATGCAGAGATCAAAACGCTGCAATCAAAATACGGCTCGATTGCACCGAAGGCTATACATCAATTCCCGGACCTTCCGCTGTCGCGAAAAACCCTCAAAGGATTGAAGGAGAGCGGCTACGTGAAACCGACGGACATCCAACGGGAGTCGATTGGCTATGCGCTGCAAGGTCGAGATATTCTCGGTGCAGCCATCACAGGCAGCGGTAAGACCCTTGCATTCTTGGTGCCCATCATGGAGCATTTGTTCGTGCGAAAGTGGACGCGCATGGACGGTCTCGGCGCCATCATCATTTCCCCAACGCGAGAGCTCGCCCTACAGATATTCGAGACGATGAAGAAAATAGGAAAATACCACGACTTTTCAGCGGCGCTGGTCATCGGTGGCAAAGATCTGAAATTCGAAACGAAGCGAATGGATCAGTGCAATGTGATAATTTGCACGCCGGGTCGTCTGTTGCAGCACATGGACGAGAATCCGCTGTTCAAGAGTGACTCACTGCAAGTTCTCGTTCTGGACGAGGCTGACCGTTGCTTGGACATGGGCTTTGAGCGCGAGATGCATGCAATCATTGAGAATCTGCCGAGCGAACGACAAACCCTGCTATTTTCAGCGACTCAAACACGGTCGGTTAAAGACTTGGCACGACTCGGCTTGGCTGATCCGGTGTATGTGGCGCCGCATGAACAGCAAGCCTTCAGCACACCCGAAACGCTGCAACAAAACTACGTCGTTATTGAATTGGAGGAGAAGTTGACGATGCTCTGGTCATTCATCAAGAACCATCTCAAGCAGAAGTGCATCGTATTCATGTCGAGCTGCAAGCAAGTCAAGTATTTCAGTGAGATTTTGACGAAATTGCGGCCCGGCACAAGCGTTCTAGCGCTCTATGGCACGCTGCATCAGGAGCGCCGTATCGCCATCTATAATGAATTCATCCGGAAATCAAATGCCGTGCTGCTTGCCACTGACATTGCTTCACGGGGACTCGATTTCCCGGTGGTACATTGGGTCATCCAATTGGATTGCCCGGAGGATGCCACCGCTTACATTCATCGTGCGGGCCGGACGGCTCGAGCGAAAGCGCGCGGAGAGAACTTGCTGGTGTTGCTGCCGAGCGAGGAGGAAGCCATGATCGAGGAGTTGAAAGAGCGCAAAATTCCAATCAACAAAATCCAAATCGATCCAAAACGAATGTTCTCACCGAAAGCTAAGATCGAATCGTTTTTGGCGCAAAATCAAGAGCTCAAGGATTCTGCGCAGAGGGCCTTCATTGCGTATATCAAATCGGTGGTGCTGATGAAGAACAAAAACGTCTTCAATGTGAAAGAGCTCGATACAGACGCCTATGCCAAATCGCTCGGACTGGTTGTCTCACCCAGAATTCGATTCTTGTCTCGCTTGCGAAAGAGTCAGGAGGTCAATCGCCAAAAGCAGCTTAACGAGAACGAATCGAAATCATCGAAACTTGCCCATGACGAGGATGAAGAAGATTTGGAGAGCGAGCGGTCTGAAGGAGAGGACGCAAACGAAAAGACGAGCAGTGGCGACGAAGCGGAATCAGAAGAGGATGAAGAGAACAGCGAGGTTGACGTAAAACCTAAGCCAAAGTCAACAAAACAAGACGACGTTGACTTCAACGGCGCTCTCTCCTCAGACGAAGACGATGACTCGGACAGTTTTATGAAAATTAAGCGTCGAGATCACGAAATCGAGGAGAATCTGCCTGAGGTTGAGTCACTGGAGGAAATCAAGTCGAGGAAGAGCGCAAAAGTGGTGACAAAAGCCGCATTGGCCAAGAAGCTGATCAAGAAGAAGATTCAAACGAACAAGAAGATAACCTTCGACGAGGAAGGAGCGGAGGTAGCCGCTTTGAATAAACTGAAATCGGAATTGGGCAAAGAGTATGAGGAGGACGAGAGCGGCGGCATTGACATCGAGAAAGCCAAGGAGTTGATCCAGGAAGAGGATAAATTCGATAAAGAACGCTTCAGGAAGATTATCAAAGATCGACATCGCGAAAAGAAACTGAAGCTGAAGAAGGGTGAGAACGCTGAACGGGATGAATTTGGCAGCGACGATGATGAGGATGGACCGGATCTGTCTTGGTTGCCAAATCCAAACAAAATCTATGGAAATAAGGCTGCAGCTTCTGATTCGGATGACGAAGCTTCGTATTCGCGGCAGGTTGTCAACTCGTCGGATGAATCCGATGAAGAAAGTGACGACGACGGGCCGGCTACATCGAGGAATGGAAAACGTCGAATCGATGAGAGCGATACTGAAGACAGCGACGAAGAACTGGCTCAAGCACCACCCAGCAAGAAGATACGAAATATCGCGTCGAAATTGTCCGTCAATGAAGCTGAGGCCTTCGCGATGCAGTTACTCCAAGGGTAGTTCTCATTTCATTAAGAAGCTTCAAATGAATAACAAATATGCCTCCCATATATTTTCCGTTGAAAAAATAAATTATAAAATTGAAATTATTTCTTTTGTTGGTTTCCTTGTGTTTGTTCATTTTCGCCTTCGCCTCCCAACGGAATCCAGTCCAATGGGTTTTTGAGCACCTCAATCAAGCGACCCTCATCCGAATCGGGCTTCGGATCGTGCATGTACTCCCAGCGCTGCAACGACAAGAAATCAGTGATGAATGCGGAATTGTGATGGATTTCGTCAAAGCTTACCGCAGTCAAAGGCAGCGACATCAAAATGCTTTCGTATCGCGCCCCGGGCGTGTACAATCCGAATTTCGTTCCACGATCGTAGATCAAGTTGAACTCCACATATCGGCCACGTCGCAGCAATTGCCACTGGCGTTCCTTCGTCCCATAATCGTCATTTTTATGTGCTCGCACCAGCGGCATATACGACGGAATGACAGCCTCAGCGCACGAAGAGATGAATTTGAATGCATCCTCCTGAGACGGTGTGTCAATGTCGTCGAAGAAAATCCCTCCAACACCTCGACACTCCTTCCGATGAGGAATACGGAAGTACTCATCGCACCATTTCTTGAACCGCTTGTAGTAGCCCAAGTCATGTTCATCGCAGGCGGCCTTCAGCGTCGTGTGGAAATGTTTAACGTCGTCTTCATTGAGGTAGTACGGCGTTAAATCAGTGCCACCGCCAAACCACCATTGCTTCTGGCCGGTTGACAAATCGTCCACTTCGAAGTAACGGTAGTTGAAGTGAATGGTGGGCACCATCGGGTTACGTGGATGAATAACGGCACTGATTCCAGCCGCAAAAAACGGCAATGCACCTTCGCCCAATTGCTTGCCGCGTGACCTCATTTGTTGCACAGCAGCCGCTGGCAACGTGCCCGACACCACCGAAATGTTGACTCCAGCCTTTTCGAAAACGTCACCGTCTTGCAGCACACAGGTAATTCCACCGCCGCCCTCCTTTCGCAACCAACGGTCAACGAGGAATTTTTTGCCGAAATTTTCTTCATTTTCCAACGACTGAACGAAATCGTTTTGGATTTTCATGATGAAAAGCTCCATTCGGGTTTTCATGTCGTTCTCGTTTTCCTGCAATTTAGCCGTCGGCGTAATTGGCTCGGCCAGATATTTGGAAAAATTGAATTTTCGTGCGGCTTCCATTTGAACGGTACAAGCTGTCAGGCTCACTGTGACTCCCGCGCCGATCACAACTGCACTGACATATCTGAAATCGTGAATGTTTTATCAACCGTTACTGAAACGATAGATCGTGACCGCAAATATGATAAATTGAACTAGGTCTCACGACGAGGATGTGGCTTTTGGTTTAGGCGAATCGAAGGGCATTCCGATTCGATTTCTTATCAATCCGCCCAAACCACTTCAAGTGAAAGTAGATGTTTCAAGTGACTGACCTAACTCTGTGACCATCAAAGCTGTTCCGCACGCGTGTCCAAGCACCGCCATTGATGTTCCTTTTGAATGCCCGAAACATTGCGATTCACCGATTCCGGTCCAACTGATTCCTAAGGAAGCGATTCGCGATAACCAACCAACATTTGCATTCAAATTGAATTCTTTTAAGAACTTGTTTTGCCGACGAGAAATGTCAAATCATTGCTCAAGACAGTGGATGCGTTCAATGACGCCACGTGAAAGTGACATTTGCGATGGTGCGATGAGTGAGTGAAAGAAGAAATGACCAAATTCCTTTAGTATCTTTTTTTCGATTTGACTGAATGTTATTGCAATTTTGAGTCGATAGATTGAAAATAGTCCTGGCGTCTCTCCAAGAATGCCTTCTGTCACCAGCGGGGCATTGTTGCTTCTTTCAAACAGAACTTTCATGACGAGCAACAGGTAAGCTGTGATCGAGTCCCGAAAGCTTGAATCGCCTTGCGGAAAGCTTCCAAACGGAAAGCACTCATCAACTGCACAGTCGAGACTCCGTCAGCGCCCCAAATGCGATTGAGAATCCCCCGTTGGTCTCCCATTGGCGTAAATGCGACTCGCTGGAATGCCAGCATTTTGCGGAACAATTCACGCAAATTCACTCCCGCGGCAAATCGCTGACGGCACTGAAAAGTGATTAAAAG
>JANSTV010055692.1:0-12979 GCA_027564135.1 Lestremia cinerea | reverse complement strand
GACAGCACTGTCACCATTGCGCGACACAAACACACACACTTCTATCTTCCTCTTTCTCCCTTTTTCTCTCTCTCTCTTTCTCTCACTGGTTGAAACACTTGAAAGGTTTTGTTCGGTGATCCGTTTTTGACAGCTGCACTGACATCATTCAATTGTGTATCGTCTCAGCATTATTTGGACACAACATTCTCGTCCAATCGACCATTCATCGCTTGGATCATTTCAAAGATGACAAATACCAAAATTGAACGCTTTCAAATTGAGTGCTGAGTGTTTGTTGTTTCGGTGAAAATGCTTCCATTTAAATTCATTGCGATTGCAATCTATCTGATTGTGTCCGTTCCATTGTTCCATCAAGTTTACCAAATAGCTCAATTGATCATCGATGAGGAGTTCCATTTGCGGCAGGGCGAACACTACTGTCATGGACGATTCGAAATTGTGAGTATCGGCACATTGTCACGAATCGATGGGTTCATAACATGCTGTTCAATCTTCCAATTACAGTGGGACCCCAAGATAACCACCTTCCCGGGGCTCTACCTCGCTTCGGCTGTGCTGCTCTATCCATTCCAGCAATGCGGGACGTTTGCATTGAGAATGACTTCGTTGATTGCTTCGGCGTTCAATGTTTGGCTCATTCATGAGATTCGAAAGATTATCGTGCAGAAGGTGAGTTGGCATTTTTGGCGAGGAAGAGTGTCAGATGTGAATATATTTCGATTCCAGCGTCAAATGGATACGATTAAGACCGCCTTTGAGGCGTTGGTCATATCGATCCTTCCGCCAATGTACTTCTTTGTGCATCTCTACTACACCGACATTCTGTCGGTCACCACCGTGCTGGCCATGTTTCTGTTCAACATCAAACACCGCCATCACTTGGCCGCTGTGTTTGGTTTCGCCAGTGTGGCAATGCGCCAAACGAACATCGTCTGGGTGGGAATGGCTCTGGGGCAGACAGTCCTCGACAAACTCATTTCACAAACCTTGCCATTTATCAAAGGCCATGAGGAGCCAGCATCCTCACCATATTCCTGCAAGGTTTGATCATTTCCCCCTTGAGATTTTTCATCGAGCAGAAATAACGGAACTCTCTTCCAGGACATTGCGGATGTGCTAGCATTTTATTGCAAGCGTTTCTACGTCATTCCAAAGCAAATTCGACTGTTGACCGTCTACCTGATCGGCTACATAATCGTGATTGGGACGTTTGTCGCCTTCGTTTACGTGAACGGATCGATTGTGGTCGGTGATAAGAGTGCTCATGAGGCAGCGTTGCATTTGCCGCAGGTAAGTTTGAGTTGCTGATGGAACCGCCGTCAGAATATTTCACGTGATTTTCTTTCAGATATTCTACTTTGCTGTCTTCGCCATCATCTTTGCTCCATCCACGACGATTACTCTCTTCAGCTCAACCGTGCGGACGTTGCTCAAGCGGTGGTACTTCACCATCCCGTCGACGTTGTTGCTGTGTGCCATAGTTCATTTCAACACCCTCGTGCACCCATACCTCCTGGCCGACAATCGCCACTACACCTTCTACGTGTGGAATAAATTCCTCGGGAGGTACGACTGGGCCAAATACGCTGCAACGCCCGTCTACGTCTTCGCCTTGACAACTCTCTATCGCGCCGTTGAACATAAGCCCGCTGGCTTCAAGTTGATCTTCAGTCTGTGCACCGTTGTCTCGATTGCTCTGCAGAAATTGCTCGAGCCGCGATATTTCATCATTCCATTCCTGCTGTGGCGACTCAATGCCGAATCAATTCGAATGCGATGGCTCTTGTTGGAGTTGTTTTATCATTTGACGATAAATATCGTCGTTTTTTACGTGTTTTTCACCAAAGAAATTTGGTGGACGGATTACGATTATGTCCAAAGACTGATTTGGTGAGAGATGGAACCGATGATTCCGTGCATTTATTTCGAGTGCATTTGAGCAGAATGTGATTGAGAATTGTACATTAATTGTTTTTGTTGGAATTTTGTTTTGTTTTTTGAGTTAATGATGGCAATGGAAATTAAAGTCACTCTGGGAGGAGTTGCAAGTAGTTTGCGTGTTGTTCATAGGAGTTAGTGAGGAGTTTTGAGGCTTTGCAGGAAGTTGCAGACAGTTACGCGAAGTTAACTCTCATTTGACTGCACACCCGTATTGAATGGCGAGCTCTTTGTTGAGAACAATAACTCGATTCAACTTCATCTCGGCCCGTCGCCGCCAGACGAACTCCGTTCCGAACATAGTCACGGCTCCGACTAGTCCGAATGCCCAAAGATAAAAAGCCGCTTGTAGGTGCTCTATCGTGATGACGACTTTGATCTCCCCCTCATCCACGTCCTCTTGTTCTTCCTCGTCGACATTCATTCCCAACTTTAGCATGATCTGATGTTGTGCCTGAGCAGCCCAATGTGCAACGAACCCCACCTCGTAGAAGCGTCGAAGCAACTCGTTGATTCGCTGCAAATATGGCGAGCCCCATCCGGCAAAATAGACCATCGGGAGGTAGATCAGGCATTCATCCATGGCGTGGTAGAAGGAGCGACCGTTGGCTTTATCGAAATGCTTATGCACGTGGTATTCCGTGAGATAGCCGGGCATGATGTAGGCGTTTCCTGTGCGGTTAACAGACATCGTTGCGTAAAAATCCTGTGTTGGCAATGCGATTGTCCGATCGAGAATGTGGCTGAGTTCAGGATTCATATTTTCGCAGTTGAGGAACCCCGCGTATCCGACGTCAGTAATGACTAGTTTCAGATCAGAGTTGAGTAGCTCGGCCAGCGTGTCTATGTTTTTCAGATGTTTTGCAATGACCAGCGAACTGATTAGCTTCGCCGTGAATGCACTTGTGACCAAGAAACTGCAGAGGATCCAAGAGAGAACGAAGAATCGCAGTGGCTGCGATTTGGGTATTCGAGTGATTGAGTCTCCGAAGAACGACTGGAAGATTATGCAGCTGATTTCGATGATTGAGTATTGATAGTATTTACTGTTGATTCTCCACTGAGCATTCTGTATGGCTCTGTAAATGCTTCCGCCGAAAATCAGCGAGGCTAGCACGATACCCCAGGAGGCTCTCGAAAAAGTGCGCAGAAGATTGTAGACTTTCGATTCAGCGCCAGCATTCGGTACGATGACACAATAGTCGACGTGATCTGACGCCTGCGTCACATCCACCATTCCGGTGTAATTTGAGAAGAAGCTTTCTGCGTTGAAACCAAGATCGGCAGCTCCTTTATGAATATTTGCCAGAACTCCAGAAGATGATATAACATCGTCTGGTGTTCTATACTCGAAAGTGGCGTTCATTCTAAAGGCCGGGAGAGAATTTCGTTAGAAAACGCTAGCCTTCCGGAGCTCAGTCTTACCGTTCACGAATAAGATCAGCCAAATTCCCATCGATTCCTGAGTATCCGGGTCTATCCGCAATCGGAATGGCTCGAATATCTTCCCGGACCATCGAGACCACCAGATGATGACCGTACAAGTTGTCTGTTTTCTTCTCAAATAGCTCTCTCACGCCACTGACGTCCTTTATCCGAAATCCGTTGAGAGTGAAAGGCTCAAAACTTAAGGCCTGAAGAGCATCTCGACCGAAGAACACAACCACATTCAACACGTTTTTGTTCCAAAATCTATGGAAAATCCCCTGCAAACGTTTCTCCTCATAATTCTCACGTTCGAATATCACAAAATACCGTTGCGAGGATCTTGCACCCAATCGGCACTCAACGACGTTGAACAAGCGATCGAGTTCTTCGACAGAGTTCTCTTTGAGAATGAAAACGAATGTAGCGCTGGAGTGATGACAGTAGGAAGTGGCCGAAGTGAGGGCTCGAACCTTCAGGGGAGCATAACCACAGCTTGAGTGCAGTTTTCGAAGCAGCTGGTCGGCTGTGATGGAAGAGTCATCCGAATCGAAGTAGAATTCCACGACATTCCCTGCGTTTCCACAGATCCGATCAGCGATTCCATCGATGAAGTTCGGAGGTAGGCTCGGTGTTGGCAGGAATTTCCCATCGAGGTGGCTGAAGGCTTGAAGAATCAAGAGTCCGAGGGTCCCCTGGACAACGGCCCAGTAACAGACGTACATCGCAGAACGATTCAAAGAAACTGCGCCAACCAGTCTCACCGCCGAGCCTGGCATGCAATACGAACAGATGGCCAATTGTTTGTTTTTGCGAAGTAAACATTCGAACGGTTTATTACCTCGGAATGGGACAGTGACGACAGCAAGCAAAACCACATAGAAAGTCTAGGTTCAGAAGTCGAGAAAGAAATTCCATCGACGAAAAAATCATCGGCGGAAAGAACAATGCGCCGCCAAAATCGCCATCAATCAGCTGGCGCGCTGGTACACACAGCTCCGGTAGTGCGGTCACATCCACATGATTTCCTTATTTGGCCTCTCGCACAGCACCCAACGGAAGACACACAATGAAAACAGCGACAATCAAAGCCGGAACGCAACCCGCATCGACACGACTCTCTCTCACGAGCCCAAAACAATTCATCCGAAACCGATATTCGCTCTCAGCTGTGCGTTCGGTACGGCGCTCGCGCACATGCACATTTCCTCGACGTCGCATCGTCGAAAAACGGCTGGCCACATGAGACATTCGAGCACGAAGCACGCCACACCATTAGACGCAATTCAGTTTTGCCAGCAAACAGAAGCAGAACGTTGGTCGGTGCGAGGTGAATAAATATTTGAGGCAACGACAGTGGCATCGGTCGGTCGCGGTGTGTTAGGGTTCCTTTTCGGGGTGGTGAAACATTGCAAGCCAGCGACATTTCCATTGAATTGACAATTTCTTTTATTTTCGCGTTCCGTTTCGACATATTTTCCATCGAATTCCTCAGTGTTTGTTGCCAAATGTGACGGGAGACATACGAGGAATTTTCTCATTGCCAGTCCGCGTTCGGATCGTAGAGTTTTCTTGTTGACATTTTCCGTGGCCGTGCGAGTGAGTGAGTGTTTCGTTCGGTGGTGGCTGGTGGTGGTGGCGGTGCTGGTGAAACGAGGAAGCGTTTTTCCGCAGAACCGTCTGTCTGTCGGTGTGTGCGGTTGTGGCAGCAGCGTTTCAGTGAGTGCTGTTCGGTCGAGTGGCCGGTGCTTCAGCACCGAGTGTGATTGCGAATAAATAAGAAATTTAAAGGAAAATGACGATAACCAGGGTGGTTGAAAAGCGGCTGCATTCATGACGACACCAACGGATGACGGGCTACAAGAACCTCCAGGCCAAATCGTTCAAAGTAAGTGACAAGACAATGCGTTGCTCATTCTCGCTAGAATGGGGTGTGTGTATGCCGTATCATGCCCCCCTTCCCCCTCCACCCATCCAAACCCCAGCGTAAATTAGGCTTGGATTATGATTTATCAACATCGCATCGTCATTAGCGTTTCGTGCGGCTCGAAACCTGAACGTTCCCTTTACGCTGTTTGCGTGCCGTCGATGCTGCGTACGTGTCTGGGTGTGTGTTTGCGTCAATGTATGTATCGGATGACCCTTCAATTCCGTTGACTTCCCATCCTGGGCCGGGGTATCAACCCATCGACATTTATTAAATTCCAAGTTTCGCCACCACGATATGCGTGCCGCGGAACAAGCGCCTGCGAATGGCGGATATTTCGCAAGAGACCTCTCAATCGAATCAACGTAAATGGGAAAAAACGCTTTTATTGATTTAACAACAATGTGTATTTTCTCGCAGCTAATTCATGTCGACCAGACCGCCATTCAACTTGTTCGCCGATCCCACAGTAGCCATTCGAGCCTGACATCTGCGATTCGAGAGATTTCCGCCTGGGGTTGTTCGAGCCGTTTTGTCGCAGCAATGCGACGCCGTGCGGGTCACACATTTCATTCGCACATTGTTATGCCAACCCGTTTCGGTTCCCTTCGCAAACCATCACTGACGTGGTGCGAATGCTCGATACGGCGATAGAATTTCGCCAAATAACGAACCCAATATGTGCCCTTTGGTGATGGCTGCGTCAGCTGTTTGATATTTGTTATTTCGTTTCTTTTCATTTCGCTTTTCGTTTGCTTTTGAGAATGAGTCTGTTCGCCGTCGAATGGCATTCACATTGCGACAACGCGACAATGCTCGATATTTTTATGCGTTTCATCGTGGCATGGGGTCTTATCGAATTCCGCACGACTTTGCATAATTCGTCGAGTTATTGCATTCTCGGCGAAATCGGTCGGACGCGTCAAATCGACAGCCATTCAAATAATCAACATTGAATTCCGACCGGGTGATTCGCCAACGGAAATCAGGTTATCCCGGATCAAGTTTTTCCGGTTCCGAAATCTACCGGTTCCCTACCCCCCTATCGGCAGACGCAAAACAATGACGCCATCGTTGTCTATCTGGCCTAGTTCGAACCGAGAAATTCCATTGAATTAAATGACACGACAAATTGGATGCACAATGCACACGGCCGTGGAGTGACATAATCTCGATTTGAGTAAATTGCCAATTTGATTTGCTGTGCTAATAACTTGGCCAGCTGGTAATTTTCGCGGAGCCGAGCTATTTCGCTATTACGTGAAAAGCACACTCAAAACAACGGCCGCGTGCAGAGCACGGCCAATTGGATTAAATTTGTTTGATTTGGCACAATCCACAATCCGCAAACAAGCAAATTGTAAACAAACAGACATGAATCGAACGTCGTCAAAAGTTTTCTTTCAGCCGAAAATACGCTTCCCATTTGGAATAATTAACGAGGCGATTTATGGGCAATTTCCTAGAATTCGCACAAACTTTGAGGGAAACGAAGAGAAAAAACGCCGTCCAAACCGACATTCGCATAAATTATCTTGAAAATGGTTTTGAAATCGTTCCGCAGAGTTCGGGAGCTGTTGCTGCTCGTTTTTTTTATCGCTTAGTGGCAGCATTTCCTTTTGATAAAGACGAGCGAGAGAGAGAGAAAGAGAGACAGAGAGAGAGAGAGAGAGAGAGAGAGAAAGAGAGAAAGAGAGAAAGAGAGAGAGAGATGGAAGCATAGCCATTGTCACCGTCGTCGTCGTCATTGTCGTCGAGCTGAACGAACGCGATTATGCTCCGAAGACGAAGACGATGACGGCAACGACGAAGACAACGCACACATGCGGAGGGTCTTTGGCCAAAATTGAAAATCTAAAAAAAAAGCCGAGCATTTGCCGAACCAAACTTCATCACGGCCTCGGTCGACCGTTTTGACCGAATGTGAGCAGCCAACGAGCGAGCAATCGAACGGAGCCGA
This sequence comes from Lestremia cinerea, assembly GCA_027564135.1. Classification (NCBI taxonomy): domain Eukaryota; kingdom Metazoa; phylum Arthropoda; class Insecta; order Diptera; family Cecidomyiidae; genus Lestremia; species Lestremia cinerea. Next base: position 5,726 of record JANSTV010055692.1, on the reverse strand, counting down.
ATGGCAGGCACCACTCGGAGCATCAAGAGGCTGACTGCGTCTAAGCACTTGTTTATTTTAAGTGTGGCTTCGATCGTTTTGCCTTTTCCATTTGTCGCAGCGGCTCTGGCGGAGTGTGTGTGTGCGCATCTAATGGGTTTCATCGCCGAATGACAATCCGTCCCGAGAGAAATTAATTATTTTTCATTTCGGATTCATTTCGCTTCCGTCGAAATGGCAAGGTTCGCCTGTTTACGCGTACGCTGCGTGACCGAAAACGGGTGCAGAGGCATGCTTCGCGGAATGATTCGGATGTAAATCGATGCCGACCCGAGGGGGAACGGTCAAATTCCAAAGCCATCACATCAATCGAGGCGAACATCGAATCGATTCGATCGGCTCGGCATCAGCACAATGCTTAACTATTTGTAAACAAATCATTACGGAGAATGCGCTCAAGCAAATGGCATTCAGTGAGCCGGCATCGATGGAATGCCATTCCGGCGAGGAGTAATTTGCCGTTTTCCATGAAAATGCGTTCTATTTCTGTGCGATTCCGTAATTAACTTGAGTAGATGCCAAACGATTTCTCCCGTGGAACAATTTTCCCATTGATGAGCTGCCACATTCAATCATCGCCGCCGAGCATGGCAGGCATTTTCCCCATTTTCCATTTCGCTGAGCGTTTGCAAATTGAAAAGCCATCGACAGCGAGCGTACAATGCACAATGCGAATGGTTGACGCGGCATCGGTGAGTAGAAGTGGGAGCCGCGTGAAAACAACGAAGGAGACGGGAGAGGAGAAGCAAGGAAGAGAAGCTGGGAACGTTTCATACCGAACTTAAGTGCTTTCGTTCAGCCGCTTAATTTTCCCCCAATCGAACATTCCTGTCGACTTGTTTTACGAACTTTTCGAAATGGATTGCGTTAATTACCAATTCCAATGCCGATTCCGCTTTCGAGTGGTGTGACGATTGGCTGATTGTGTCGACGTGGTGTCAACCGTCCGTTTGGTCACCAAATTCTCGGTTCTCGACTCGGTCTCGATGGTCGAGTCGCGTGAGTTTCAGTTTCTGTTTTTTGTTTGTGTTTTATCACAATTTCGAAGGAAGTCGCTTTTTTTGGAAAATGTTGGCGACAGGAAAACATGAATCGTAATTTTGATTAATTTCATTGTCATCGTCGTTGGTGGATGACTGTTGCTAACGATACGACGATAAGACACTAGGAACTATTTTCGGCCTCCCTTCCTCTCTCCTTCTCTCTTCCTCTTTCGTTCTCTCTCCATCTCCCTCTTTCCTTTTCTCTCTCTCTCTTTCTCTCTCTCTGTCTCCTTCTCCCTTTTGTTTTCGCTCTCTTTCTATCCTTCTCTACCTTTCTCTATCTCTCTCTCCCTTCCTCCCATTGGCGTAATGTCTCCATCAGCCATTACGGCTTCGGGTCAAAAACCACTCAACAATACCGAGGGCCACACATCAACTTCAAGCCATCTCAAAAATGGCGAAATCCGTCACATTCAATCGTCTATTTTTATCGCCGAAATGAATCAATGATCCGCACAAAAACAGAACTGTATCAATTCCACTGTACGGTAATCCAATTCAGTCAAGGTCAACTCGGCTGAGAAGAATACATTCGTTTGCGAAATAGCAAAAAAAAAAAACAAAAAAAAAAAACGTTTATTCTGCCTTCGCTCGGTCGGCTGGTTATTGTTGTTGCTTCCGCCGTTGGTGTCGGATTGCTGCAGCGGAGATGTGACGCTGAAACGTAACGAAAACACAGAGAAAATTAAATCACAAATAAAACGACTTGACCGACATAGAATTTTTTTTCATTCAAATCGAAAACATCAACAACAACAACAGCAACAGCAACAGTCATCACCGAATGCGATGGATGGATGCTCAGCTTAAGGCGGGCTACAGTTCACCCAGAGAGCCCATTTCGCCATGTGATGTGGGTCGCCCATGCGATGGAATGAAATGGAAAATGACAAATTGATGTTACTTTGATTCCGTCTATTGATTGAATCAAACGATGACACTTTGGATCTAATAGACGTTGCTTGCGACGACCCATCCGAGCGAGTGTGTGCCGCCGCCAGTGCCAGTACGTATGTGTAAGTGATTTCATCACCGGTAATGGATCGTGTCGCTGATTTGATTTGTGTCAATTCGTCTTGAAGAGATTTTTCCGAGATGAATTCTTGTCGGGGTCTCATCCGCAGCCTCGATACGTCTCAATGTTGATCGATCGGAATGTGGCGTCGTCCATTCAATATGCTGCCGAAAACGGTTGCCATGCCGTTGACATTGGGCCCACCAATTAAACTCAAGCTGTTGTGTAAATTTATCGTGGGGCAAATCAAACATCTTGATTCTCTCTCGCATTTCAACGATGAAATTCTCCAATTTCCAGAACGACACAACTTTCGACGGCACCAACCAAAGCAAACTATTTAATTTGCTCGAAAATTTCCATTAAACTTTTGAATAGCTTTCATTTCGGTGCGTTGTTGACGATCCGAATGTTGCACCTTTCTCCCAGCGCCGAATGTTTGATGTGGAGTTTTCGAGGAGGAAAACTTTGATGCTTTTTGATATGCTGTCATTTGCATGAGAGCGACGATGGGATCATGTTTTTCGAGAGATGTTTCCATGTTAATCCCATGGAATAGCTCAGCAACGCAAATTGGCCTTCGTCAACGTTCGAAACGAAGCGACTAAATGGCTGCCATTTTCCACGTCAACAAATGCCACGGTGATTATTTGCCCTCAGCAAATTCAGCGCAATTAATCGAATTATCGCTTGGATGACATCGAAAATTGACCATCCATGTAGCGGTCATTGCAAATTAAATTTCATTAAATTAATTAATCCATCAATGAGCAAGTGCCGGAAAATGGAAATGAATGGCGTTTTACGAGATGATTTCGGGCGTTTTCGAGTGAATGGCTGATTTCCATGGATGAAATTGTCGGAAAACTCATCGAGTGGAAAAGTCAAGGGAGATTTAGTGAATTTAGTTGAAACCTCAACAAAGTTTCGGTAGAGTGTGGTCCGCTCCCAAGAGAACTCTACCCAAATTCACTAATGGCTGTTTTCAGTCAAGAGTGTGAATCAATATAACTTTCTGTAACTTTGATTAACTTGAGGCAACTTCAACGGTAGCTTGGCCACTTCTTCAATCGAAGTCCGTTCGAACAATGCTATTCTTGGCAACTTCTCTCGAGTCCATCCCCCACCCCCAACACCCCATCAACTACCCCATTGCACCACACATAACTCTGTCCCGTCCATTAGACACACCGCCCGCCCAAAAAGGCATAACAATAACAATCAAATGATTTGCTTTTATTGCATTCTTCACTGGAAATTCCATTAAGTCGAAAAATGTCGAAATGTCGCCCATAATTCATCCCATTGAATTTATACGGTTTCAGTGGTTATTTCGAAAATCCATATCAACCGTCGAATTATGACTCGCAACTCGAATATTTCCATCTGACATTCATTCCAACAAAGGAATTATCATAAATTATGTCTTGTACGTGTTTGTAATGCACACACACACACGCGACACGTGTGTCTGTGTGTTGGTGTCGCACATTTCCTTTGCCGCGTGACTCGTGACTTTCATTCGAGACGGACCGAAAATTGGAAAATCTGTTGTTTTTTTCTTCTTTTCTGTTTTCATTTCCTTTGTTGGTTTGCCATTTCTGGGCTTCCGACACGGACGGAGGATGGGGAGTGGTTAAGCAGATGAAAAATGTTTGCCTGAAATCATAATGCCCATCAGCATATGGTTGCTCGGTGGGGCGACCCGACCATTTGAAAGGCTTTGCTGAGTTTCGCAACAGCATTAAGGCAACCTTCGAGGAGCTTACCGTCTTTTGTTCGAGGGATAAAGTCTTTCGCCAATCGGCCGTTTGCGAATCGTCTAATCGGCAAAATGTTAATTAGCTTTGCCGTTCATTACGATCAAAGAAACGGCAAAGTGCATTTCCTCATGAAATGAGGGCTAACAACTGCGCATTTCCTGGCATTAACTTCGATTCATTTGATCGGTCGGGTTGATTTGCATTCATTTCCCATTTTCATTTTCGTTGTATTTTTCTCGCCAAATTGCTTAAGCTCTTTTGCGACGAGCCACACAAACGGTCTACAATAAATTTCAAGCTGTAAAATTGCATAATTCCGATGACAATGAGTCTGTTTGGCGAGCGGTTAACAAAAGCGGATTATGACCGTTCCACTTGGATGTGAGCCAATAAGATGGAAATTGTTTGGAAAATGAAAGAAAATCGATTTGACATTTGCCGCTGGTGCAGGGCATTGTTGTTGTTTTTGTTGGCATTGAACTTAAACGAGTGTACTTTCCTCTCTTTCCAGATCGACATTCTTCCAAAACCCATTGAAATATGCATGTACACAGACCGATTGGCGACACGACCAAAATCCAAGGAAGCCCACTGTGATCGAGTTATGCGGGTGATTTGAGTTGGATGCCTTCGGAAAAGGTGAGTTGATGGGGTCATCTACAGCCCCCCCACATTTGTTGAAACATGCTCACGGGCCCGTTAGACATCTCTCATGGGATTCAATTTGAGGAAAGCTTTTCTCCCAAAACTCTCTTCCAGTTTCACATCAAATGCACTCGAACCAAGTAAACAACATCCAGCACTGGGTATTCAACACGCAACACAAATATTTACAATGAAAACATCCACAAAAATGTACCTGTCCGTTGTATTATCGACCGCATGCATCATGTTCTACCAATATCAACTGTCAAAGGGCAGTTTGATGGGAGTGCAACAGACAAATGGCAATAGCAATGGCAATGGCATCGGTCAAAGTATGAGCTTGACTGGCAGCAATTGCAATAACAACATTGAGACCAATGAGAATGAGGTACTGTCAATCAATTACTCGAAAAACCCCACAAATCGTATGAGTTTCCCATCGGAAAAACGAATTCGAACGGCAATCGGTAGTAGTACGGCGGGTACGACAACAACAACAACAACGACAACACCCAGAACAACAACAACAACCACCGAAGCGTTTCCGTCGAGTACCGACAAAAGAGTAAATACGTCTGTTTTGTTTTGTTATCAACGTTTCATTCTGAAGCGAGTTTTCGTTTCTCCTCTTTTCCGTTGGGATTGTCAAATCAATCAAAATCAAATTTTGTTGTTGTTCTTTCCTATGCGTTTGTTTTGGTTGGACGAACTTTTTTCGTCCTTTTTCTTTCTTTGAATTTTCATTGGAAAAAAAGAAAAACATTCATTTTTATACTTTCACTAAATTGCACACACACGATAAGAGACATTCCGCGGAATGGTTGAATGACTTGAAGTACCGAGGCACTGTGTGAAATGTGCCGTAAACGGTGATAGCCTTCAACGGAGCGGAACACGCACGTCATGTACTACACGCCGATTCACAAATTTCCGTTTTTTTTTTCGTTTGAAACACACATACACCACAAGATCCCCCGTCCCCCACTTACACAAACACTCCACACCCCCATTCACCCAACCACCCACTCAGACCCTACGCATTTCGAGCACACCAACACTAATCACTTACGAATTTCACTCCGAACCATCTTAGCAGAACATACCACCGCCGCTGTACATCATCACACCGACCTACCGTCGACCGGAGCAATTGGCCGAAATCACCCGTTTGGGATACACCCTGAAACACGTGCCGAATCTCTTCTGGCTGGTGATTGAGGA